>VFFE01008282.1:7591649-7649874 GCA_008921705.1 Burhinus oedicnemus
CCCCCCCCCCCCCCCAAATTGTTGTGACGCCTTTTCCTCCTGGCAACCCTTTGACTGACAATTGCATCTCAGCTACTGAATATTATAATTTTGGGACAAGCTCCTCGCTACGTTCTTCTATAGAAAGGGACCAAACACAACAAGTTCTCTCTGCCAACATCACTGCATCGTCGAGTGAAAAACCAGGGGCATGCGAGTAAAGAATTTGGCTTTCAGGCAGCAGCTTGTTTGCTAATTGCCTAGTGATTACTTTAGCCCTAGTACTCAGCATCGGCTTTCCGTGTCTTCCATCAGAGAAAGGGTGGAAAGCAAGCGTGTTATTTGCCCTATACGAGTTAATTCCCAGGAGACGGAGTTACTGTCTCTTCCCTATGGTTTTGAAGGCAAACAAAAGTTTTAATGATTAATGAATAGTGGAAAGAACCTGAAGTTACTGTGCCAACGGCATGGCCTCACCCTTTGGAAAATGCAGAAGGCAATTCAGCAACACAGACCGGTTCCGAAGGCGTCGCGATGACCGAGCTCTTTAGTTTGCTGGCAAACAGCAGACATTGTCAATGCTGTCAAAGAAGGGGAGAAAATACCTTTTTAATACGCTCTGTTAAGTCATTTTCATTAGGAACATGGGAAAAGAGTTGGGACCTAGCAGTGTGAAAATAATTTTTTACTTTTAAAACATAATTTTTCTGCGTCACATGTAGGCAAAAGTCACATGAATGACTTTTCAGCAGAAGTTGATCTTTCGGCTTCCAGCATATACAACAGCTCTTGGCAGCTCTGAGATGAAACGGGGCAGCATCTGCTAATTTTTTGGGGCAGGGTCTGTTATAGAGCCTGAAAGCTGATAAACTTTTAGTCCCGTGCATGCGCAACAAGCAGGCATCCAGGACGGGATTCCTTTGTTACGTCCTACAAATCAGAATAGACTGCAGTAAAGCAAAGGAAAAGCAGTGGAAGTGAGGGGAAAAGCGTATAGATGGTAATATTGTTTTCCTCAGCTCTTTTTTTTCATACAAGCTGGCTCAGCTTTAGCCATCCCCATGCCTTAAACACCGTCACCAGGGATCTGGTACACCGGAGACATGGTGACCTCGCAAAAACACATCCAATATCGGTTTTCCATTTAATTCCACTGACTTTCCTGCAGAGCTCCTTCATCTGGTGAGGCATTAGGATTCCATTTTTAGGGGCAATATTACAAACAGAGCCAGCAAACTGGCCCTGTACCAGCTTTTATTTTAATTAGCTTTGTACTAAACACGGAAGAGATGCAGACATGGAGATGTAACATCATCTGAGAGCGTGATGGAGAGCGATGCCTCTTGCTACATATTTCTGAAATGGTGGTTTACTCAATTTATATTCACAGATGAAGGATGTACATAGCACCTCTAAAGTACATTACGGGTCTTGCATTTTCCCTTTGGGTTCTAAAAAGGTAAAAGTTAAGCTTAGTTTTATGCATAATAGCTAATCAGTAAGACCAGTGGGCTGCTGTCGCTTTATTACAGGACCATTATTTAAGCACTATTTTGTATGTAAAATGGATTAATTTTATGATTTTTTTTGTCATGCAGTTATGCATTTGTACCAAGGGAAAGGAAAAAAAAAAAAACCAAACCACCCAAATGTCGTGTTACAGTATGTTTTCAGCTGTATGAGAGAAGCGACCCATATCTGCCTTAACAGGATCTAGAGCAGTTGTGCTTTTGTTTTACCAGGCTACAAAAAAAAAAATTCTCAAAAAGAAAGAAGAAAGGTAACATTCAGTCTTTCAAGAATACCTCTCAGAAAGAAAAAGGACAAATTTTACCACTGCTTTGATGTGAACTCTTTGACCAGTACCGTTGTGGTCCTCCTTTGCTCCTACACTGGCCTACAGTAGGAGACCTACAGAGTTTGGAGGATGGGAGTAGCCCAAATCCTGCACTGTATTTAGCTACAGCACTTAATAAATTACTATTGATCCTACTGATAAAGCCAGTACCTTGCATCTAGAATTAAATGTGTCTTACACTACGTATCTCTCGACTTTTATAATTAAGAGCGTAGCAAGATTGTCGCAGTGATAGAAAACGTTATCTCTTTACTGGTGAAGGGCTTTGTGTCAGGACCACCATGTCAACTGCTATTTTAAGTTCGAACATAAAACATGAAGAGCACTATTGTCATCTAAGCAATAAGTCCTAATGCCACTGTAGTTACTGTAGCAGCATCAATCAAGGCATCATGGTGACCCCGAGCACTAATCCTCCCCAATTCTTTCAGTTTCGCTGGCAGCCACGTCCCAGGAAGCTGTCTTCAGCAAGGCAGAAGCAGGTAAGAGAAATACATTAAAAATCTATGTCCCATCCTGAGTTGTCGTCAGGGGGTGGTTCATCACTGTCCTCTGGGAAGCTGTCAAAATTGCTTGTGTCTGTTGGAGATGCAACCTGGGGAAAGAAGAAAGGGACAAGAAGGGGACAGTCATCAAAGGGGACCTCCGCAGGCATTTCCTGTTCATCTCACAACCGTGACCATTCAAAAGCCTTCATTGCTAACTGCAGCAAGCAAGAAAAGTTCTGCATTCAGCAACTTTTTGCTGAATCCCAGGAGGACTTCCCACAGCCCCCCTGCTTGAATGATCCAGGCCCTCTAGGGTCTCTAGTTCAAGAGCAACTGTCCTACCCATTGGTACAAGGTCGGCAGAAAAGCCTTGGGCCTCCCCAAAGCCCAGGATTTCCAATTTATGGCTCCAGGATCCTGAATTGGAGGCCATGAGCTGGGGCCCTGCTGCCTTTGAGTTTCCTGACAAGCATTGCTCAGACTTATGGAGCTCACCAGAGAAACCCATCTTTCTAGGATGAAGGCCAAGCACGTTTCTGTTTTGGAAATAAAGTCATTTAAAATCTACCGTAGCTAGATAATTTCTATTTTATTTTATTTTTTTGCTTTACAATGATGACTGAAACTTTCTTAAAAGGAGACCCTGATACATTCAATGCAATTTAAAAAAAGAAACAATACAAAAACAGACCTGCAGCTCTCCAGACCAGAATCATCAGTGTCTTACTAGAGAAAATTGGAACTTTAAGCCATACCCCAAGTAGCCAGAGCAGGCTGGAGGGGAATGCACTTCCCATAGGAGTGCTGTGCAAGACACGCTTGCTGTATTTTTCAGCCATTTCACTTGTGCAGCTGGTGGAAAAGCCACGGCCAGAGCCCAGCCTACAGTCCTGGAGACGTATTTGATGCTAGATGCTGTTAAAATGCCTTGGGAAAAGACTATTTGATGACCAAGAGCTCCAACTTCAGCTCTAAATCTAATTTGCTGCCCCGCTGCATCAGCATTTCAGGGCTGCTGAAAACATCTGGGGAAAATAAAGATCCTTGAATAACCAACTCATTTGAAAAAAAAACCCAAACCCTGTAAGAGCTTAGTGGACTACTACAGGGTGATGAGATGTTTCACTGTGTAGTGAATACTGCTTACTTTGTTGGTGCTGGCATGGTTTTGTTGGAGAGCCTTCACCCTTCGGGTCCTCACCCTTGGGGTGCTCCACACTCGCCTTCCTCTACGGTGCCATGGGCTGGACCACATCCCTCTGTTTCTCTCAGCCCACCCCATGTGAGCTCCCTCTCTGAGAGCAGAAGTGTTGGGGATTTATGTACAAGATACTGGCTACCAAAGTGTAAGAGATGCAGTTGGTGTGGCCATTCATGGAGGATGTGCATGAGCTGGAGCTTCTTGTGAAAGCCTCTCAGCAGTGATGGACAGTGTGTAAGTGGACTGCACTGGGTGAAAGCACGTATGGAGGTCCCTGGGGCTCCTCTGCAGATGTCCACTCTGGGAGCACCTAGCAGGGCAGGCATGTTTTTTTTGAGCTCTGGTTAGATGAGGCTTTAAGGGAAATAAGTCCTACGTTGGGAAATGGATTGCCTTTTGTGTTCATCTGACAAAATAAAAAGGCTGAGTATATCCAACATCTCAAATGTAGAGGGTTTTCTTTTTCTTAGAAGAAATATGATTTGCAGAAGAAAGGTTGGATGAGTTGTTACTCTGCTGATTGACTCTATGTGATGTTAATGCTGTTGTGTGCAATTCCCCACAGCTCTGAGGTCCAGATCACCTATGTGGCCTGCAGTCCTTCACTGTCAGAGTCATGGGAACAAATGTCTCTCTCAATGCCCTCTCCAGCCAAGAAGGGACACTCTAGATTTATCTCCTGTCCATCCAAGAAGATAAGTGCAAACGTCAGTATCAGCTGTCTGGCTGCTTACCGATGTCAGGGTTTGAGATACTGTGTTCAGTTTTGGGCCCCACACTACAAGAAAGACATTGAGGTGCTGGAGTGTGTCCAGAGAAGGGCAACGGAGCTGGTGAGGGGTCTGGAGAACAAGTCTTCTGGGGATCAGCTGAGGGAACTGGGGTTGTTCAGCCTGGAGAAAAGGAGGCTGATGGGAGATCTTATTGCTGTCTACAACTACCTGAAAGGAAGTTGTAGAGAGGTGGAGGTCAATCTCTTCTCCCAAGTAACAAGCGATAGGACAAGAAAAAATGGCCTCAAGTTGCACCAGAGGAGGTTTAGATTGGATATGGGGAAAAAGTTCCTCACCGAAAGGGTTATCAAACATTGGAACAGGCTGCCCAGGGAAGTGGTGGAATCGCCATCCCTGGAGGTATTTAAAAGCCGGGTAGATGTGGTGCTGAGGGACATGTTTTAGTGGTGGTTTTGGCAGTGTTAGGTTGATGGTTGGACTCGATGATCGTAAAGGTCCCTTCCAATGTAGATGATTCTATGATTCTGTGGTGCAGAGATCTGCATGTCTTTCTCAAAGGCAAGAGCTGTGATGCAAGACAGCATGTCTTTGGAAGGGTCAAGAAATAGGACAAGCTTTTTGGGACAGCACATCACAGACTTAGGCAGTGGTATCAAGGCTCAGCTGCTCCCTGAAGCAATGTCCTAGGAGCAGGCTATAAACCGAGATCTCCTAAAATCCTGTGAAATAAGAGCTAAGGAGCAGCTTTCAGTTGCCTTCCTGGTAGTACCACATAACTGCTGATGAGGGTTTAAGAGCTGGGGAAGGCTTTTTTCTTAAGAAAATAGCTAGTCTCTATGTTTAGCCCTGCTGGCTCCTTTCCAGCTAACGAGGGACACTGATTGAAGGAAAAACTGCTTTCTTCTCCCAGAGCTATGTACTTTAGGTCACTTTTCAGATACGGCCCTTACTGGCAGTTGGGTCTTTGGCCAAAGCAACTGAGCCAGTTGTGGAAAACAGGGCTGAACGGGACAGAGAGCTTTGGGGTGGATGAGGTTCACTAGTTAATGGAGGCAGGTTTTGGAGAGGATCTCAAGAAAATGTTTAGAGAAGGTATTTGTTCTAAGAGCTCTAGGAAAGAATGAGCTGTGTTGAATTGGGATTAGGGCAATGTATGGCTGTCAGCATTGAGTTGTGCTGGAAGAAGGATTCCTCTGAAGAGGGAAGGATACTCCCATCTACTTTGGACAGCCTTGATGGTGGTGTGCTGGCCAAAAGAGTGACAGCAGATCACTCTCTTGGGAGCAATCACAGACATGTTCCCTGGTAGGATGTCACCAGACCCACGAACATACAGTCTTGATGATGCCAAGAAATAACACCAGTGAAGTGAACTGGGTGCTCACACAACCCTTTTCTCTTACTGTGTTGGACCTAACTGAAAAAGCAAAGAAAACGTGATTTCCTGCACAACAGGCTGGAGAGCAGCCTTCCTCTAGGCAATGCCAAAGGAGCAGAGACCCTTTCTGGTGGTGGAGCATTGTCCCAGCTTGGGGATGTCAGGGAGCAATTCATGTCCATAGAGAACACATACCACTGAAGTCACTGTTGCTGATTGTGCTGTCTGAGGGTTAGACATGCAGGGTCTATATGTATATTGGGTAAAAGCAGTTTTGGAAATGTTATTACTAAACTAAAAATCCACTAGAAACAATTAGAGAAACATACTGGGGCATTTTGAGGCTACACTGATGTCCCGCAGAGGTAAATCAGGAATTGAAACTGGATGTAAAGGAGCAAACTTGACTTTTTTGTCTGACTTGAGATGCGGTGAGCAGTACAGCTGACAAACTGACAGTCATTAAAAAGAAGCTTAACAGAAAAAACACAGGTTTTATTTATAAACATTTGTATGTTCTTTGGACATCCTGCTTTGTCAGATATTTGCAAAGTTATGCTTTCTCCCACCGACTGTCAGTAACTTCTGCAGCCCATAGGTGCTAAGAAAACTTCGGGATGGCAGATTTAGCGCTGGAGCTGTGCCTGCCGCTGCTGCAGGAGGTGCAGGACCACGGGCAGACGGAGCAACGGGGTGCAATTGAACACGATTGCTAATGTCATTCTCTTGGTGATCCCGCGGGAGCGGCACAGAGAAAGGGATTAAGTTGAAACAAGGAGTGGAGGCTGCAGAACAGAAGGGGCCAAGGTAATTTCTATCAGCTAATCCTGTTTGGTTTCCCTTTGCGGCAGGCTTTGTGGGTAAAGAGCTCACAAAGACATCAAAGGAAGAGCTTTGCTCCAAAGGAAAATGAGTCGAGCTGTCCCTCCGCGTCTGCTCCCAGTTAAACATAAACTAGGCAGTAACAGGGCTTTTCATGTAGGACACGGACGCAGGGAAAAAAAAGGGTGAAAAGCACAAAAGAAAAGACAGTGAGAAAGGTTAATGCAAAAGAAAAGGGAGATGGCACACAAATCCCACTTACCTTGTCAAAAGAAATAAGAATAAAGGAGAAAGAAAGAGGACACATCTGAGAGAAGGGGTGAAAGTGGCAGCTCCCCACTGAAATGTGAAAAGTAGATGAAGAAACAAGTGGAGCAGGTGAGGAAGAGAAAAACATGTAGTAGTGAGTGATCCTGCCCTGATCTCGTGCTGTAAAGAGCATTTCATTGCAGTCATGCCCTCCCCAAACCACCTTCCCCTGGAAGAGACAGCCAGGAGACCAAGTATAGCTGGAAATGTCTCTAATGTGACTTCTTCCTGCATCTTCAGAAGAAAATAAAGTACATGCTGTCGCCACTTAACTCCAGTGTATTAGTGCCCGAAGCTCACAACTTATTGGCTGGGAAGGAGAAAATAAGTAGGAAAACTTACGCTTGGTATTATAGGAGGTGTCAGTGTCCCTTTTCGTAACCCTTCCCAGTTAAAGCCTTCAAACCATCTAGAAGGGAGGGAAAAATGAAACAGTTAGACACATGGTGAAAATCTCTCTGTAACACAAAATGAAATTTAAATTGCTTAAACAGTGAGTTTCATCTCCTGAAGTAATCTTCTTCAAATTGTCCAATTAGCCTTAATAATTTTTCCTGTCATCTTTATACATGTTTTTTGGGACTGAAAATGAAGCATGTGTAGCTACCCAGTGGTGATACCATGGCAAGTACAAATTACCAGTGCTCAGAAGAAAACCGTTCCTCACTGCAGGTGTCCTGGCAGCTGCTCTTTCCTTCCTATAGGGTTGATGCCTCCCATACAAGACCCCTAATCTCCTTTCTTCATATGAGATTGGGAGCTAAGGGCATGCACAGGGATGTCCTCCTCCCGGTCTGGGCACTTTGGGCTTGCTTGGACTATGGCAGCTCAGGTAGGTGGATAAGCCCTGAGCTGAGCCTTCAACTCATCCACTCAAAATGTCCATCTAACCCATTTCTGTTGCTCTGGGGATGGGAGAAGAGAAGGATCAGCATGGATGGATGAGATATAACCTGCTTTTGCAACAGGTTCGTAACTTGTTCTTATTCCCCTCCAGCAGCGCGAAAACTTATGAGACATCACTTAACAACTCTCTCCCTCAGACCAAAAGGGATGATGAATTAACATTATGGGTAGAGAGAAAGTGTGTTGGGCAGGGGTGGAAGGGAAATCAAGGAAAACCTTGGAAAGTGATTCTACAAACCAAAAAAAATCCAAGCAGGCAGTGGCCGAATTGGATCGCTTCCAAATGCTTTTCTGCAATTACAGCAGTTAAAGCGTAACGGTCAATGTGCAACGCGTTTTGCTCATAGGCAAGGTGGGCATCTATACCAAAACACTAGGGAAAAAAAAAGTCTGATAGAAATTCAGTTAAGAGTCTAAAGCACACTAGAAGGGAAAGGCCAAAGGAGTTTAAGAAGAGCATTTTTTCGCAGAAAATTGAAGTGTTTGAAATGCATGTTTCTGTGGGTTGGATCTGATGGATGGTGGAGAAGATGCTTACTTGTGCTTTTGGATATCTTTCACTCCGTTTTTCAAGTTCCCTAATCTTTCCGATGGATTGTCCCTATAAAAAGAATAACAATATCAGTTACTTTCTTAATTCTTCTGAACGACTAATTTCTTTGCAAATAAGATCAAGGTAATTATATCTCATGTGTTTACCTGCATAGTTTTTTAATTAAATTAGCAGCATTTTTGGCAATCTTCTTTGGAAATTCAATCATGTCTATTCCCCTTAATATGATGTTATAGGTCTTCATGGGGTCTGGGCCTGAGAAAGGGGGACTTCAGAGGGGAGAGGAAAATAAAGAAGATTAAAAGCTTGTCTTTGAAATAGCATTGAAGATTGATTAAAAAAAACCCAAACAAAGCAAAACATAGTACCCTACTGAAATGAGAAAAGGCATATGACAACTAGCAATGCTTTGCTTTCTATGAGCTTAACCATTTCTCAGCCAAGTAGCTCTGATACCGTCTGGATTTCAGTGATGCTGGCTGGAGGGAAGTACCAAAGAGTAAAGTCATGTTTTCCACAGCAGCACATGCTAAACCTCTCATTTCCATGATGCTTCCTGCAGACCGAGGAACAAGGGACCAAGCAACGCTCACTGGCTTATTCTCTGGTTGATTTTGTGACATGCTTTCAGTGGGGATTAATTAGGTTTCCATTGGTTTAACAGAATAGGGGCTTGGATCTAGCCCCAAAGGATAAGCAGTTTGAGGTGATGGATCTTCTTCCAGCTCCTGTATCCTGGGAGTGAACGATGGGGGATGAGGTGAGGAAGTGCCGGGAAGCCACTACTGCCAATATCAGCAGTAATATATACATCCAAAACTAAATAAGGGAAGGGATGGATATAGGGACTCAAATCCCCATCGTGTCAGGTCTACCTCCTCCTTTTCAGACATGTGGCAACCCATCACTGCACCTCCCCAGTTGAATTGCAAACCCTTTCCCTTTCCCCACCATGTTCAGCTCACTCAGGGCCAAAAATGAATTTTTGGTGTCATTTCCCAAAAATGCTTGCTCAGGTCTTGCCCTTTGAGAGGTCTGCATGGGAGCTGTGATTTAAAGTGGAAAAACTTGTTGTTAGGTTCAGCAGCACAGTGCTGTGCCGCTACAGCACACGCCAGCTCCCTCCCCTCGCCTAATCAGGGTGACAACCGCAGAAATATTCGGATCTATTTTCAGCAGCGGTGCTGGCCCTGATGCCCATACCTGCCAGTCAGGAGTTCATACATTAAGATTCCCAGTGACCAGTAGTCTGCCGAAATGTCATGACCTTTGTTCAGGATGATCTCGGGGGCTACGTACTCCGGGGTTCCACAAAAAGTCCATGTTTTCTTTCCAAATCCTATTTTCTTTGCAAAGCCAAAATCGACCTGCAGAAAGGAGCAGAGTACCATCAGGGCAGAGCACGAGCGGGAATGTCAGCCATGCGCTCTGTGCCTCTTGAAGTGAAGCGAAGCAGAAAGGAGGTTTCCTCGTGGGAATATTCTCCTAACTAAAGCATCGGGGGTCGTTCCAGAACCAGGCAACTGCAGTGACCTTTTCGCCGATTCATCCTTCGTAATATAAAAGGAAGATTGTCGTGAGGGAGGAAGAACAAATGCCAACACTAAGGGTTTCCTGGGAGATGAAACTTTGTATCGTTCACAGCTCTTTTTTTTAAACTCCTGGCCTTTACCTGAGCAAGGAACTATTTAGGCTAAATACTGACCATTTTGGCAACTACTGAAAAGTTCAGATTTCTCATCCAGTATAGAGAGCGATGCAGTACAAGCATCCTCCCCGTTCTCCCAGTTTACCTGAGGCTGTTAGAACGTGCTGGCGAGCTCACTAACCTCAGCGTGCCCCTGTGGCAGTGCCCTGGTGGCAGCAGCAACCACGGAAAATCAGATTATACTGGGAACGGAAGCCGTCCTCTGGGGCCCTGGCAGAGCTCAGATTAATAGGTTTACTGTATTATTAGCTCTACCCCCTCTGCCCGCCTCTGCCTCGGTGCTGTGCTGGCCCAGAGCTGTGGTCTGTAGCTCGCATTGCTTGTCCCTTGATGGCTGTGAGATGCTCCTACAGCTTGAAGCTGGTCAGGAGCAAAATGTCCTACATGGTCCCAGTCCCACAAGGGATCTGGGGCACTTCTTGGGCTATCATGGATGCGTCCACAAAGATCAAAATGTCTAAGGAGCTGGGGGTTGGTAATGGGACCAGCACAAACCCTGGTCCAGATCCTCCTGGGGTGGGGAGAAGGACAGCCCTGCACCTAATCCTCCTCAATCATCTGACACCTCGCTGGACCCCCCAGCCTTAGCAAAATGCTGTAGAGGATAAACTCTGATGTCATTCATTAGGCTTAGTGTCCCAGTGACATACGGTGGCTGCCACCAGGCCGTAAAGATCCATGATGGTGATAGTTTGACTTACTGTTCCCACCTGCTGACACCGTGCCTGAGTTTCCCTTCCCAAAGGCAGGGAAGAGCCCACAAGATGAGAGGCAGAGACCTTGGGCCCCCCCATGACTCTCAGGGAGGGCATCAGCCCCTCTTGGACGCAGCTCTTTTTAGGAATGCGTTGCCCCATCCTTCACTGATGGCTTCCCAAGTGCCCACATCCTCCAGCATCTCCCACCAAGGGAAGTCTTTCTTTTCTCCTCCCCCTCTCCATGGTCTCACCTGGCATTTGGGGTGTACCTTACATGCAGGGCATCTCTACAGTGATTTTTGAGGAAAAAAAAAAAGTAATATGAGTGATCAAAGCAACACAGTGAAACCCATCAGTAACTCCCTCATTTGGGGGGTGGAGGTCTTGCACATGCTGCTGCCCTGGTTTGAGGAGACAGCACCAAGAAGGACCATGACCACCTGGGAAGTGTGGTTTCAGGCAGAACCTTACGCAGTTGTCCCAGAGGAGTTTGCACAGATCAGTCAGGTGTGTTATTGGTGCTAAACCACAAGTGGCCCTCATCAAGCTGTATTGGCCACAGTTCAGCAACACAGTCCAAAGCAATTAATAATAATAATTTCTTGCCATGACAGGGTCATAATTAATATTTCCATTAAGAACACCTTTTTTTATTGCTTACACAAAGGACCTGACACAGAAACAGTAGCGTCCAAAATTGGTTTCACCGGTTGCCTCTAAAGCCCACAGATGCAAGTCCTCCCCCTCTCCCACCAATATTTTAAGATGCGTGTTTTCAGGTCTTTCAGTAGCTCCAAAACAGCTGAGTGGATTTCTTTTGACGCTTTTCTCTAAACATTTCCACTTCAGGATGGCAGATCTGAATTTCAAGCCAGAATTAGTGTTTCCCGGCTTAGCTGTACCCTGAGCCTCCTCAGTCTGCTGGAGGTTAGGAAAACACCCTGGTGGTGGGTGGCAACACCCTTGCCCTGATCTCATCTCAGCATCTACTGATGGCCACCATCAGAGACAGGACCCTGGGCTGGGTGGACTTTCCTTTTGACCCTCTATGACTAATCCTGTGTTCTCCTCTACCCCTAACACCAGTTGTCTGCTAGTAGTGGTGACTTCTTTTGGCCAAACCAGATGTTGTGGGCACTCACCAGTTTGGCATAACCTCGATGATCCAGAATGAGGTTTTCTGGCTTGAGGTCCCGATAAATGATCCCTTTGGAATGCAAATAGGCAAAAGCTTCGACCACGCATGCTGTGTAAAACCTGGTCGTCGAATCCTCAAATGAACCTCTACGTAAAACGAGAGAGGGAAAGGGGATAAGGTGATTAGTAGATCTCTTACCTTACTGGACTTCACCCTACTGTTAAAATATCTATACAGTTCAGTAGCATCACTCTAATACCTGGAAAGTGCCTGATCCTGAACTCACCTTTATATATAAATTTTATTGCATTTCCATTTTTGAAGTTAGTACCTTTGCCTTCAATCTGCCTTCATATCAAAAATTCGAATCTAAAATATTCTTATTTATTTAATATAAAATTATTTAGTTTTATTTTACAATTAAATGTCATAGAAGTAAAATTTACAAATACCTCTGAAGTAAAAGGTGATTTTTCTATTATAATTTTTGACTTTTGGGTGATAAAGCTATTATGAGCTGCAGGGATCAAGAACTCCCATGCTAATGTTCATAACTGAGACATAAGGCAGAAAAATTACAGTTGCTGGGACATGAAGCGTTAATGCAAATTCAGCATAAACTGCATTTTTGGATCCTCTATTCAGCACCAGTTTGCAACCAGTTTCCCGAAGCAAACCATGCCCCCCTGCCTGCTGGGAGCGTGCAGTGGGAGCTGGCCGAGCTCAGAAGCATGTCTAAGCTAGGTGGCAGCAGAGCCACAATTTAAAGCAGAGAGAATTAAAGACAAAATTATCAGGCTCTGACAAAGAGGAGGAAAAATACCACCTGGCACCTGCTAACTTTGCTACGGCTCTCGTTTTAATGGGCCGGAGAAGGCATGCTGTTAGGAAAAGAAGAATTACAAAAAATTCCTTCAAGGTAATTAAAAAATAAATTAATCTTTGCTTTCTGATCAATCTTTCCGATGCATTTCTTTTGCTTTCCAAATTTAATTAAGTTACATTTTAATTATGAGCCTATTACATAGTTACACACGTTTCACCGCATCTTCTCCCACCCCATGGGCTATCACGTGCACGTCCCATGTACACTCACGCAACCCAGCTACCCACACACAACCAAAAACAAACGCTGCAAGGTCAAACCCTCCCAAGGCAGGAAATACCAGGACCACGTTTCCTTGTGCATTATGGTGCCGTATGTAATTACATGCTCTCCTAACTAGTTTTTTCCATGCCACTTCTGGGTCCTGACCACGTAGTGCTCCTTGCAGGGTGTGGATTTGATGCACGATCCTGTTTCCCACTTTGATGAGCGGCACGCGTTTAACATGTGGTATCTGGACCACGAGCCCATGCAGAACTATTGGTTTCCTCCTGCTCAGCGCTATCATGCCCAACTGCATCATAAATATTAAGAAATATTAATAGACATTGTTTATCACATCTCCTCTGTGATAGAGGTGCATGTTGCTATTTGCAGTTACAGAGGGCAGGCAGAGGAGCAAACACTAAGGTGAAAATAGGAGGTCTTTCTCTGGGATAGGAAACTGATTTTTCAGAAGCCTTTGAAGAAGTCGTCTGCATTTTTTACCTTGAAAATGCACTCTCCCATGGATTTCGTTCACAACTGTGAACTCTCACTACTACTTTAGGGACTTGGTTTCTAAGTCCAGAGTCTAAAACAGCCACGACAGCAATGCATGAAGGTGCCCCACTGGAAGGACCAGATCATGTCTTGCAAGAACGCAGAGAGACTGGCCTTGACTTTGCACCTCCTGCAATGCCTGGCCACACCCTGCAGGGACATTCTCTGCCATCATACGTGGTGCCCAAAGCCTTTGCCACCCTTAGGACAGTCCCACATTTCCCTATAAGGTGCCTGAGCCTCCAGCCAGGCTCTCAAACATGAGAAACGGTAGCATGGACACCACACAGACATAATTTCTGTGGTTGTAAAAAGTTATTGTTCTAGGTAATTAAAAATCAAACTAATTAACGAAATGAATTAAAATTAAAACATGCTGCCAGTTATTTAGGGGTACCCTTTAGAGATCAAGATACAGGGAAAGGGCAGTTGAAGACTTGTCGTCGATGCACTTTATCCCATGACTCCCATCGCCACCACCACTACCTTTATATTTTTCCAGACAGGCCATGAGAAAGTAGCTCTGGATGAGTCTCCACTTACATAAAGCCTTGTACATGTTGGACGCAACCTACATCAGTCTTTATTCTCAGATATGACTGGTTTCACTTTGTCTCTAGTTAACCGCATAGGAACAAAAATATATCCTCACCTTTCTGCTATCTTAAATTAAACATAGTATGGTAAGATTCAGATTTTGCCCATGAAAGATAAAGACCTCTGGTTATCTGGATGCATATTAGAAAATATTCTGCTTTTTAAGGTAACAGTTTCTTAAAACTCACCTGTCCCTGAGAATTGTCCAGAGCTCTCCACCTAGACAGGCTTCCATCAACATGTACAGGTACTTGCTGTCCTTGAACGTCCTGTAGAGCCTGTCGTTGGCATCAAGAAAATCAGAAATAAATCCACCATACAAGCGAAGGCACCAAGCGTTCCCACTTCTTGCAGACCGTGCGCTTCATCCCAGCAAGCACCACCAGACTAAGGGTATCCTTCAGAGGTAGTGCTACATTTAAGGATATCATTTTCCCATCTATTCTCAGGCAGGAAATATTTCAGCAGAAAAGGATGGGCATCTGAGCGGTGAAGTGTATCGTGGACCTCAGAAGAAGAGGTCACCAATGCTCGAGGTGTTACATATAAAATCTGCTGTTTCTAATGGTGTAACCTGACACTTGGCTTTCCAGATGTGCTTGAAAAAGAAGTTTTCCTACCATTTTTTATAACATCCATGTCATCTTATTCTTCACGCTACGGAGTCCAGCTGCAGATCTGCAGTTTTCTTTCCATTTAACCATCTCAAAGGAGTGTCACGCAATTTGTGCTTCATTTCAGAACTTAAACCCACCCATTTGAAGAGTTTAAAGACAACCTGCTGACATGTAGGCATCTAATAGTACTCTTCCTCTTCCTCCCAGGGACTGAAAGGGGAGTTTGACTAAAGCAGCTAAAGGCTTTATGAACGTGTCCTCCTTCTCAAGCGTGATCTAAATTGTGTGGTAAAATCCCTCCTCTGTTTAATACGATATGCAACTATGAAACGATGGGATTCATTATAGGAACTTCATTATTAGCTGCTTTATTTAATTTTAATGTTGAACTACTTTCGTACTTTTTGCTACATGTGTGGCTATATCGGTTCAGGTTGCCTGCAGGAATAAGCCTGCTGTATGTGGATACCAGAAAGGTTTCTTTGCAGCTGCAGTTTAGAAATTAATTTCAAAAATCTGAGCTCCGCAGCAGAAGGGGATGCTGAGGGACATTCTGCCATGGTGTAATTGCTCCATTCGTGGGAATATCCAAGAGTTTAAAATTAAAGGGCTGATGTAACATGATATAAATTAAAACAGGTGGTTTTGCAGATTCTAGCTCTTCCCAGCTAGTGATAAATCCAGTTATCAATATCTTTTGTGGAGCTTTGTGATGGACTGGGAGAAAACACAGCAGGATTCAGTTCCTTTTGAAGACATTCAGTTAAATATTAACTTAAGGTATGTGGCAAAACATCCCAGAAGCTACAGCTTGGCTCCAATACGCTTTCACATCACGATGCTAGACAACATTTGTCCCCTGTCTGTATTTGCGTAGCATCCAGCACACAGCTTGGCTGCAGTTACCCGCTATATTTTTGGCATGTTTAACAGAAGAAGATCCCAGCAGGCGCAGCTGTGATGTAGGCAGGAGTTTGGGGACTGAATATGCTTGGTGCTGATCTACCTGGGAAATATTCTGTAGCTAAAAGATACAATTTGCAGTAACAACAAAATTTAAAGGGAAAAAAATAAACCTGTGTTTCAGACCTTTCCTTACTCTAGCATTACCTACGTTGACATTTAAAACCTTAGTTATAAAGTGCTGCTCAGAAAAAGTTGGAACAAACTTACTGACCGTTTCATATGGTTAAAATACATAGATTTCACAAAAAAAAAATCCTATTTCTTGCCAGTTGGACAAAATACAATTTATCTTAATAAACATTTAATCTACATTAAGGTTTACAGAGAACCTACACATTCAAGAATCCAGAATATTTTTAATTGCTTGGTAACTTAAATGTTACTGAAATAAGGCATTACTTTCTCTAGTTAAGGCAGCCCTGCTGAGAAACTACTTTCCAGAAAATTTTATGGGCATCAAATCTGGCCTAAAATGGGCAGAAAAAAAAAATCAAATATTGTTTACCACCTGTAATGGAAGCATAAAGTTTATACATGATGAAACTGCACTATTTTAGCAGATCAAGCAGTCTTAAGTTTGAAATGTCACAATATTTGAAATAATTATGTATTTATTTTCTTAGTCATCTAAATGGTTGCAGAACCAGTGCAGACATCCACTGCTCAACACTTGTTTGGTCCTTTACCGAACTCAGAGCATTTTGTTCTCTGAGATTCTTAGTTTATCTACGAGTAACTTTTATTTAGTGGTACTTGGCCTCTTCTGCTTCTTTTACCTGGTTTAATGCATTTTAACAACCAAACTAAACAATTCTTCAAAGATTTTTAATGAGCAGTTTCATGATGAATTAAGAAAATAATTGAGCTCTTTGGAATTTTGTCTTTCCCATTCTGATATCCCGCAGGCTGTGTCCTTTTTCCAAGACCATTTTAAACCCACCTTTCACACGACATCTCAAAACAATTGATCTACCGAAGTGGTACAATTTCTGCCCATAGCACCCAGAAAAACATCACCCGAGCTGGCCCAAGAAAGGGTATAAAGAGGTTATGAATAATTTTAGGATAGAAATGATAAGAACTTCAAATCCCCAAGGATGTGCAAAAAGGAGAAACGAAGGGGAAATGCAGACAGAGAGTTTGATATACCAGAGAGGATTTTCTAGCTGTGGTACATGCAATAGCAAAAGGTTGGACTTTATGACTTAGAAAGTCCCTTCCCAGTGCAGGATTTCCACTGGGTTTAAAAATAGTTAAGGGAGGCTTGTTACTGTAAAGGATGGGAATTATTGCATGATATGGAAGGAAAAGACCTTCAGCTAACACATCCTTTTTTGACCTGCTTACTGAAGGAATAAAAAGTGGGAAAGAAGAATTATTTGTTTTATTTATGACTATCAGTGGCTCCATTAAGAAATGTTTGCAGGCTCAGGCTTTTTATTTAGGAGCGGGTATTTCTGGAAATGGTGTCAAAATGTTCCTCTGCTTGGCTGGCCCCGCACTTCACCTCCCTTTACATCCCCATCCCGCAACAGCTCAGGCTTCAGAAAATAAATCTCTAGGCTGAAATAGCCTGCAAGATATATTTGGCTCTAGCCTAGGTAACAGGGGCATGGTTGTGAATCAAATATTAGAGCGTGAAGGAAACTGCAGCCGGGCAGGGCGCCGGGCTGCAGTTGTCACCCATGAATCAGAGGTGAAGCCGTGGGCTCTGGGGGAATCCCAGGGATCAGGCCGGGAAGGAAACACCCCCTTAGCGACTGACGGGTGGCCTTCCCAGCCAGGCGCTCGCCTTTGCATTTTTATTGCAGGGATTTGGTTACGCCCCTGGGTTAGTATGTCTCTCTGGAGCAATTTTTGGGAGTGGGGTTGATCTCCGGCAAAAGGCAAGTGCTTCGGGCATCTCTTTGAGGGTGGGACGCAGCACCCTTGCCTTAGATGAGTGGCTGCCCTTTTAGATACCTCCAGCTCGGCGAAATGCATCGCCCTGCCAGAAGTCCTCAACACCCACCGCTCTTATCCTGACCTAAATAGTATAAAGAACCATCTCTGCTTTCTGCTGAGAGGTACTCATGATCCTTGAAGAGTCGGAGAACTTTGCTATTAGGGTTAAAACAAACAAAAATGCCTGGCACCTGATTTTATTCACTGAAGAATTGCATCTGCTTAGGTTTGGGAGTTGAGTGCATTTGCCCATGATGAGTCAAGGGACACTGAGCTGGATCCATCTAATATGCCCTAAAGAGAAACACTGGATACAATTATTTATTCACATGGCAGCGTGTGATCTCAAAAGATTAAACCCTGCCTTCCAGCTTCCCTTTGTGGCAAGAACAATTCAGAAATTCAGAAAAAAGAGGAATATTAACCTTGAGCAGGGGTGAGGCCGAGTCACTCTGTGTATGTCTACACAGAGCATTGCCCACCAGCATCGGCAAGCTCTGCCCACGCTGCAGGCTGGGGGTGTGCTTGCTCCCGGAGCCACACAGCCACGTAAGCACAGCATGGGGACAAAGCTTAATCAGTTAAGACATGAGTTCAGTTTAGGCTTGGGCAGATGTCCCCCATGGGCAGAGTAATCTCATGTTGGCCTGGAGAAGACCTTACTCCTTGCACTGTATCTGTAGTCCCTTGCAGGGAAGCTATGGTTAAAGGGTTTTTTTTAGCGATGGATGGATGACCCCTGTGTGGTTTTATGAAATGCTGAGATTGGCTGTGCTTCGTCCCCCCACGGCAGCGCGTAAAGGTGGAGGGACAGTACCTCACGATGAAGTCCGAGTGCGCGCTCTGCATGATCTGCTTCTCTGAGCGGATGTGCTCCTGCTGCCTCGTGTCCACGATGTGACGTTTCTTCAGTATTTTCATGGCAAATGTTTTTGACTCTTCGCTTTTCAGCTGGACCTTGGGTAAAGCAGGCAAACGCAACGGTTAGAAGAAGGGCGCATCCCCCTGCCAAGCTGTGACATTCCAGCCGCACAGGGACCTACTAATCCCACCACACCCTCCCTTCGGATAATTCCTCTCACCTCTTCAGTCATCAGGTTCACTTTGGTATGAACCAGATTTCTAAATGCTCAGCCTATTGCTAAGTTGAAAAGCCATTTCTAAAACTCCTCGTGTTTTAGGGAAAACCCAACTGTCAGCGTTACTCTTGCATCAGAAGACGTTGCTAGCTAACGTACGACTTTCACAAAGCCTTTTCCTATAGCGAGTAACAAACGCACCGGCTCTGGCAGGGAAATGCAGTCCTTGGATGTTTGTAGAGGATAAGTGGAGCTGGCTTATCAACGGCACTGCTTGGTCACGTCTTTACTTTTAACCTTAAACCCCAGCAACCTATTTTTAGGCTGATCTCCCGAGACGAGGTTGTTTGCTTGCTCGCCAGTGTTACCCTGGTAACTTCTGAACCCTGAGCCATCCCCAGGCCACCCTGAGGGACCGGTACCCATCCCAAAGACAGCTGGAACGCAGCCATCCTTTCCATCTTGGCCATCCCCTCTTAGTCACTACCAAGTGAGAAAGGAACCTCGTTATTGACCTACCAGGCCTCTTAGTTCACTAAATTCCCCCAGCAGCTGCTCACAGTAATATTGGCGGTTAAATGCTTTTCCCTCTTTATAGCAAGAGGTGCCATTTGGCGACTCTTGTAGGAATTTGGCTTCAGCCAGCAGACAAGCCGCTTGTCTGTCGTCAAGCCCCATCAGAAATCCAGCTTGCCTTTTAGGTTAGGAGACAACATTCACACCATCACAATTTCTTTAATGTAACAACCTATTTTTAGATTTTCTTGGTAACAGAAATGTGGGCTGATACGAGACATGGCACCTTCCACACTTTTCCCAGGCCACATACCATAACCTTGAACAGTTTCCTCTGTGTTTGCTTTGCTCATGTAATGGTTCAGGTCACAGGGAAAATGCGAGGAGGGACAGTATCCTCAGCAGCCTATCTTTGCCAGAAATCAAACTGATACTCAGATGTCCGCAAAGACACGCAGCTTAAGGAAATCAAACCCAAAAGGCTGATTCTCAGCTGGTAAAGCGATTCCCAACACCACTACAAAAGTGATTCAGAAATAAACCCGAATAAATGAGAATCCACCTATCTATGGCTAAAGTTTTCATTGTAAGGTCTTTGATTTATCAGTGCTGTTTCAGTGGTGTTGGCTACAATGGCCCAAAACACAGACATTATCGCCCATGTCACCACCATAAGCCACGTCTGCTCACTGCCCGCCAGAAAAGAAGCTGCAGAACATCATGGCACGTTGTTTGTGCTGACACGGTTTAAGATTTTAATAAAGTCACGGTTTAAGATTTTAATAAAGTCAGGAAAAATCTGAAGATGGGTTGATCTTCCTCAGATTACTGTCAGCTTTCTTGAAACACCAGTGGAGAAAAATTCTCACTTTTGCCACCGTTTTGCTACTGCTTTCAGAGAAGCACCTTGTTGCTCCAGGGTCTCATTAGCAGGTTTGTATTCACCGCTCTTGGTGCAGTATTGGTGTGCTCAAGAATGTGTGTGTGTGTATATATATACATATAAATACATATATATATGCCTATGTATATATGTACTCGTGTATTCATCTGTCTGGTTTAAAACCACTTGGGGTTTCGGTCCCCAGATTTGTGGCTTATCTTCCCCGCAGCCACAAGCATCTCGAAGCCCACGTGCAACTTTTCCTTTCCCAAAGGCACTATTTTTCATTGCACACTGAGATTTGTAATTATTATCTTTGCATGAAGCCTGTGTTTGCTGTTTAATGTTCAGGGCGACAGGGTACAAAGACCTAAACAATCCACATAAAATAAAGAAAAGCATTTTTCCTCATCTATGCAGTAGAGTTGCATAGATGAACTTGTGCTACACGGCGCTGCCTTTGCTATGTGGTTTGACCAGAGCTCAAAGCACAAAGAAATTCTGCGTTTATGGCAGACTGAAAGTGATAAAAACATTTTTTGGTTTGGGGTTAGGGTTTGGGGTTGCTTTTGGTTGTTTCATTTTGAATAAATGGCATATGGACTTTAGTTCAACTGTTTGAACTAAGGTATTTGATATTGTCTCACCTAAATCAAACCAGGCTGTTTCAGGGGAGCAGAGAGAAGAGTGAGGTGACACAGAGGGAATGTAGACATGATGAAAGTTAAGGTAAAAAAAAAAGGCTTGCAAAAAAAAAAAAATTAATTAAAGTTTAGTATGACTAAGCATATACTTCTGGAGAACTTATCCCTCTTGCTTTTGATGGTAATGATGGTGGCTTCCCATCAGATCTGTCCGTCCGGTGATGGACAAGCACAATCAGCTGCCACACAAATTATTTCAAACAAAAGTCTGCAAATCCCTATTAGATATTACAGGTCAGATTTGTTTTCTTTCAGCATGTAGTTTTTAAGGTTAGGTTGTCCACAGACAAATAATAATGAACAATGGAACCAAGAAAGTAGCTCCAGTAGCAAATTTGAACATTTCTCAGTCAGTTTGGACATGAAACATTAAAAGAAAAAAAAACCAAAACCAATGGTATTTGGCACTCTAAACTTACTTGAAACATAAGTTCCTATTTTCCTAATGTTAATCTATACCAGACATCAGTGTTAAAAATAACACAACCACCTGGTGGAGCCGCAGATGAATAAATTCCAATATTTTATAATAAAGGGAAGTATGAATAAATCCCAATGTGTCCTCTTATGGCATCATCATTTTAATATCACGGATTCTGACTACCTAATTTTTGTGTCTTTCATTAAAAAGGCTATTCCTTTCATTAATTACTGCTTTTTCAGGGATGCTTGGGCATGTGATAGGAGAGTCTGGGGAAGAAATCTGCTTTCCTATACGTACCTGCACAGCTTCAAAATAAGTACAGGAAAAGAAATTACTACAGGGAAGCAGAAGGCAGTGGTTTTATTTGGTGTTTGATAGTGTTATCACTGCCACAAACATTTAAATATAGAACAATCACGCAGCTACAATTAGCTAATGCAAGACTTTGACCTGATGCCACAGGAGAATTTAGATTCATTTTCCATTCCCATTCCTGTTGTGCTGCATAAGGCAGAGGATTTGTGAGAATTTGAGAGCCTGGGGGGGTTAATTTGCATTAAACGTGCTGACGCACCAAAACAAGACGTGGAGGTACAAAATCTAAGGCTTACATTTTGGATCACCTGGTTGTCCACCTGGAAAATAAATCCTGCAAACTTGTCCTCCTTCTTCAACATGCCCGAGTTCTCCCCTTGTGAGAACTAGTTTTATGATGTAAAGCTGGGGAGCTCCAGGTCACTTCTAGTATTCTTACAAACAGTAATTTTTAATATTAAGCTCATGATAGTTAATAGAAAAAAAACCCACGTCTAATCCCAATCTCATTTCAAAAGTAGAAAAAAAATAAATTCAGGAGTCACCTGGACTTTAATTTAAAAAAAATAAAAACTGGTTAATGTTGAGAAGATGAGACTAGGCTACTGAGAACACCTTGTCCTTCAATTATGAGAAAAATAGGCCATGGAGCCACAGAAGCCACAAGGAATTTGACTCTCGGCTCAGAATGAGGGGGGTATGTTGGGCAGGAAGCTCAGCCTCCCAAAGAAACCCACCACAAAAATCTAAATGCTTCAGAGAGGGGAAAGCACACGGTTTTCCATGGAAGGCAGTTTGCAAAGGAGCCATCCTTGCCACACAGCTCACGAGATCAGCTTTCACTCACTTGGAAGCAACATCTTATATTTCAAAGGGCCCAGGACTATTGATTCGGTGGGGACCTGCCGGAGCCTTGAGTTTCAACCACTCTTCTCCAAGAGCAGTCAAGCCACTAAGAAGATGGACACGGGGTAACCACCAACCTCCATCTCTCTATTTTTTTTTTGCAAGTTAAAGGAATTTCTGGTCCCTTCCCTCCTTTTTTCACTCCTCTCCTTGCATTGACCTTAGCCAGTCATTGCCCTTTTTGCCAGTGCAAAAATTTCCAAAATCAGCTCTCTTGGAGATTCAGTGCAGTGATGGTAAGAGCAAACATCAAGGCCACTGTAAATGTCCACATTCAATGATAATATAAAGTTGCAGATCTGCTGAAAGACCCAGTGGCAGGAAAAAATTAGAAATAAAATTTACAGCACTGAGAATACTCCTTCCCTTTCTCTCCAAGTTTCAGCTTTCTATTTTATGTCCATCTCACCACTGAGCCCTGGGACATAGTCCATGGCTGCAATTCTGCCTCCAACTTGCACCGACTTAAATGCAAAATGCAAAGCAGGCTGAACAGCAAACCTCCGCCAAGAGCAGATCCATACCATCCCTTCCAGTGCAGTAATTCCCAAAATAGTGAATCCCGGTAAAGCTGTAGTTACTACTGATGCTCTCCTGGTTGGAGTCCCTCCTGGTGAATCTGCTTGAGCTCTTGCCCTCTCTGTTACAAACGAACCTCTGGGGGCGGATATAAGCCCTTCCAGTTGTGGGACAGGAATATCTTTTCTCTCCCAAACACAAGAAAATGCAATAGGGAGAGCAGTTAAATAAAATCCAAACACCACCTTAAAGAGGTGATGTACAAAGCCAGAGAGAGAAGAGGTAAAATTAATTAGATTACATCATTCTGCAGAATTCTGATCCAGGAAATGAGCTGCATTCCAGTGACAAAAATAACAGCAGAAATGTTGTTTATAACTAAACAAGCCAATTGTAGAAGCCAAATAGAATAAGAAATAGTTGGTTTTATTTTGCATATATACATATTTGCATAAAGAGGTAAAATACATATATATATTGCATGTATGTTTACATGCATATCTAATGTAAATACAACATAAACCATATATACATATATATTTTTTGCTAAATATTCCGGTCCAAGCACTGCAGTGATGGGATATCACACATGTGGAGCCGTGGCTGCATCTTCAGCCCGTAGGTAGAATCATAGAATCATTTAGGTTGGAAAAGACCCTTAAGATCATCTAGTCCAACCATTGACCCTACTCTACCAGGTCCACCACTAAACCATGTCTCAAAGCACCACATCTACACGACTTTTAAACACATCTAGGGATGGTGACTCAACCACTTCCCTGGGCAGCCTGCGCCAATGTTTGATAACTCTTTCCATGAAAAATCTTTTCCTAATGTCCAGCCTAAACCTCCCCTGGCGCGACTTGAACCCATTTCCTCTTGTCCTATCACTAGTTACTTGGGAGAAGAGATCAGCTCCCATCTCACTACAACCTCCTTAACTAACTGGTACTAACTGGACAGGGCTACATGGGAAGAGTCAGACTCCTTCATCTTCTAGCCCCTTCCTATTGCACGAGCTCACAGCGACTGCCAACCTCCTGTCCTCCACCTGTGACACCCATCCGCACCTCTGAAGGAAGAAAGCCCCACAACATCGGGGTGGACAGGGGTTGAAGCAAGCGGCCCCACAGCCAGCTGTCCTCTCCCCGCATGCTTTGCCGTTGTGTGGGAAGCATCGTCCAGCCGGTGTGATGTCCTTTGGCTGTGCTTCAGCGTGGTGCCCCATTCCCATGTCACCAGGTGTTTTTTTGGCAGCCTGAGTCATTGTGACAAAGCTACCCCTGAGTGAACCCCAAACAGATGGGTCATTCTCCAAAAAATACATTTAAGGAGAAGTTCCCTTGAAGAGGACACGAGGATACAGCAGGGACAGGGGCTCAACTAATAAGTTGAGTTCACAGGACTGCCTTTAACTTTTCAGCATTGAGGAAATAATGCTGCAGTAAAGAAACTTTAAAAAGTCCATTAGGAATGGGGTGAAGATGTCTTGGTAGCGAGTTGAGCAGAAGAGGAACGCTACAAGATTGGGACAAGATGCAAACACAGGGGAGAAAAGGAAGAGAAAAGAAGAGGAGAAGGAGAGACAGATAAAAGGAGAAGCAGAAGGACAAGAGAAAAAGAAGATATCTGTGCTCTCTTGCTTTTCCAAGTCTGTGTTTTGTTAGACCTCAGCTGGCCTCTCCTGGGCTCCCCGTGCTTGTATGAAAATGTTGGAACTGCTCCGAAAGCGTTGCTTTGCTTTACGGTGTATAAACTTCTGCAACTTCCAAAACACACAGTGTGCTCGAGGCCTGATTTTTTTTTAAATATAGCTATATTTCATCTACAAATAAATATGGTTTTACACCTTAGTGCTTTTTCAGACTTTCTGGGAAAATGGATATTGATGAGACAAAATCCAGACCTCGATGGAGAAAAGAGTAAATGGGTGTACCTGTACGTTTCTTGTCCTTCCTCTTTCTCTGTCTCTATTTACTATAAATCATATATGTGTATTCTATATAGTCTGCGATGTGAGCAATTTCCGTGCCACTCCAGTGAGAGCTGAACTGATACAACGCAAGCTGACCTTGAGAAACTGTCAACATTAATAAATATTTACCAGAATGTAGAACAATCTCCCGAAGAAGGATTTATTTTCAGTGCAGATTAGTGAGGTGCCTGAACCTTGCCATACCTAGCCTAAGGATATCCCATTTTAACTGCATCTTCCTCATTCATGCCCAGTCGTCTTCTATTCCTGCATGATCTCCTAGGAGAAGACAGCAAAGAACTTCTGATTTTCTGAATTCCCATTTACCGCAGATGTTGTGTCTGTGGGTTACAGCTCTTGCACAGCTGTGGGTTTTCTAAGAATCTCTGCGATTGTGTTTTTTTCTCCAAGGAGCTGCTACAGATAATATTTGCCACTATGGTACTCTGTGCAGACCCCTGAAGCCATGAAAGAGCAACAGACCCAAGGGTATGAAAGCAGAGCTGAACACATATTTTTATTTATAGTTTATCCTTCCTTCATTTTGGCAGCTATGTAGAGGTTACGGCTGGAATGGTGTTTGCCACTCAAAAATCTCCAGGTTTCTTCTCACTGATACAATGGAGGTATTTGAACATGAACTTTCACAGCGTCTGGACACCGTGCTCACAAAAACCTCGCTCAGGAGCCTTTTCTGCCACTCTTCAAGGGAGCTGGCCCAGCTCCCAGCTAAATGGGAAGACACAGGGAGCAGAGTTTGTGCAAGCGAAAAATATGTCGTTTACTCTGGAGATGTGGCTTTTTCCTAAACATGCAGTAATGGTGAGCTTTTAGGAGCTGGACAGACGCTTTTCTTGAACTCTTGTGTCCAACGACTGACAGACAAGTTTCTTGTTGCTTGTGTTTCCCATTCAGCCCCCTGTGTGGGCACAACGATACCTCTGTAACAACAAAGATGCTTTTCCAAAGGGTTTATTTTGCTATATGTGTATTATTCGGATATAATGGAGCCAGAAATCTGTGCTACCATGAAACGTGAACATCTTTGTATCCCATTAAATAATAACTGACTCAACTGCTGCACTCAGGAACTGAAGTGCAAACACTTTCGCTTGCTGGGTATGTCCAAGGTCCTTTATTTTCTGCCGTTGCCCAGCTAGACGCGTTTGAACCAACAAAAATAGCAGCAGCTGTTGCTGAGCGCAGCATTTGCAAGCTGAGCTCTCCTCACCCCAACAGCTGAACTCCTGCACCAACAAAGCGGCAACTTCTCCCCCCCACCAACCTTCCCAGCAAAAGAGTATGGTGTGCTTTTAGTACTAAATATATTTATGTTCTTCCAGGATGAAACAGTTTTCCCCATAATGATATTCTTTGCCTTAAAACTCGCTTTCTTCCCAGTGTGTCTTTTTATTAGGTAAGCGAGGGAGTATCTTGCTCATATTTCTGCCTCGCAGCTTAGTGTGGTGCTCGGTATCACAGACCTCTCCGTTAGGGTTTTGAAGGTACTTTGCACATCTCGTTAAGGCTCTCCTGACTGAAGGCTTAGAGAGAAATTGTTATTTGCATATCCAAATTATAAGCAGGCTACATGGTGCTTCTCACTGTACCCTTTCCACCCCGTACTCAACATCATGTTAGTTTTTGGTTAGCTGCATGCTGCCTGCAAACAGACGCGGCCATTGGACTGAGTAAGTCTAGAAAATAAGTTAAGACTGAAAAAAACCACCTAAGATGGAAAGAAAAAGCACGGAGTAAAAATTAAGTCTTTAGGATATAGAGTAGCCTGAAATTTTGAAGGATGAATCAAGAATTAATTACAAGTGGGCAGCAGGGTAGAAACTGTCCATGACAGTGACCTTATTTTCTTTGAAAAAGTCTAGATTCAGCTGGTTGGGAAAGCACTAAATCTTGTATCACAATTTGAGTGCCATGGGACTCCACAGGGAAATAAATCACAAAATTACACTCTATGAATACACCTGAGTATACACTAAAAAATGCACAGTCCATAGGAAACCCCAGCTATTTAACAATTAAAGTTGCTTAATCAAATACTCAACTGTGCTAAAAACTTGTAATTCTGTTTTGATCCCTGTACTGAAAATTGGTATTCAATGCTTGACAACATGCACAACTAAGTTTTTTATAAATGAGGGCTTTGGGAAATGTCTTAAAATTTGTGTCTTTCTATAAAGCCCAGAGGCAAATATTATTTTTCAAAAATGTCTAGAAGGAAAAAGGCTAAAAAGCAGTGAGAAATGTAAACTGTTTCGTGCATAAAATCACTCCAATAAAAAGTAAATAGCAGAAGAAAGGTTATATAGCTAAAATATGCTAAACCAAATGGAAAAACTCAGTGCTGTGGTTTCTTGAAAATATCAGATGGACCTAAACTCTCCAACCCCACACATGAGCTGGCCCCACTCCTGAGTTTGGCTTTGTCTGCAACATAGCAGCTATTTTTACGTCTTATTCCTGCCGGAGCTGAAGCCTCTGGCTCAACAGCTCATATCCTGATCCGGCCTCTGACAATATTTGATGGGCTACAAACGGCATCTCATCTTTCCAAACTTTGACAACATCCTTTCCATTAGCAGACAAACCCCAAGAGTATGTTTCCATCTACAAAGGAGGTATTTAATTCCATTAGAAATTAAAAATCAAAAGAAAAATAAAAAAAAAAGCTCTGCAGTGGTCCAGCCACATCTGATGGCATCATTAGAATTAAGCATCCTGCATATAGTTAAGAAGGGACAGAACAAAAAAGGCCAAACGTTTATAACCAGCTCCATGACAGTAGTTTCGTTGTCAGATGAAAGTGGGATTTACTCAGGTACCTGATCTTTGAATCCCTCACATCTCAATTTCCTCACCTTGATGGCAACCAAAATACTCATTCTTTCAAAAGGAAGGAGGCCACAGGACTCCCAACACTTAAAAATAAAAATGAAGAGATTTCAAAAAGAAGATTGATCTTTCTAATAAAAAGCTTTGTAATAGCTGGAACAAAATGATAGCTATGCAATTGGAAATTTCCACTAATAAATATCTGAATTATGCATCTGTCAGTCTACTGAAAGACAATTACGGCAGTTTTTCCTCACCATCTAATTAATTCACTAATGGTTTTGTTTACAAAACAGGCTAGAGGCTACAATAAATTTGATTTCACTTCATAATCTGTGGCCAGATTTCTCTTAAAACATGAATAAGAATGAAAAATGCCATTTAAAAACAGGTCTTGTAGACCCCCAGTAAAATGTGGCTGAAACTAAGGCTTAGTTGGCTTAGCTTTTAATTGTCTCTTTATTAATCTCCATATTGTAAAGAGGCTTAGCTTCTAGTGACCACCATCAAGCCAAAAGGACTTCAAGGGGGTCTATCTATTATATGGCACCATAAAACACTTTCATTAATGGCCTGGATTATGAAATAAGAAGTATGTTATTAACTTTGCACCTATTAAAATCAAGCCAGAGAGGGCTGGAAGCGCTTTGGAGAACAGCAAGGGAATTCAAACTAATTTTTAAAAACTGAAGCAATGACTTGAAATAAAAGGGGCACAATTTAGTAGTGACAAAGTGCTCCTTGTTGTCCGGCTCCACTTGAGCAGAGGAAGGTCCAGGTTGGACTAACGCACCTGGTTTGGGCATCGCTCCAAAGAGGTGTGAGCCAGCTGGAGAGCGAGGAACAAGATTGATCACGGGCCTGGAAAGCATGAGTTCCATGTAAAACTCAGAAGAAGCACATTTGTTCTTTTAAAGAGAAGAGTTCTGCAGGTTCACATGACAATGGTCTTCAAATCAATACAATCCAGCCTCAATTTGTCCTTCAAGACTACTATATGCTACAGCAGGAAGATGTTAAATATTAGGAAAACCATTCTTGCAGTGAGGAACAGGTAAGCACCGGAATAAATTGCTTTGGTAACCTCCTTCCCTAAAGACTTCAACAACAAATTAAGGAAAACTGGTCAGAAGTGGTTTGGTATATTTGTCTCTGTCTTGATGACAAACTCTTTAGGTCCCTTCCAGCCCGAGGTTTAATGACCATATGGTTGAAATCTGTGCTCTAAGTGCCACCGACTTCCGCAAAACTGCTGAACATTAAAACATATGATTAAATGTTTTGTCAAGTCAGGGCTAAAAACTGAGACTGTCCTTAATCCGCCTGTTGCCTGCTGCTTTCAGGATGTCCCGAGCCATATGCTACCCACAGGAGTGCAGAAGGCACAGCTCCCTCCAAGCTTGCATACGTGCAGGGATGGTGGGTAAGTCTGCAGGTTTTCACTGGCATATCTGCCCTGAGAAGTGAACAAAGATGTAGCTGAAACAAAGTCTCCATCAAGCTTGTGATGGGATGTGGAGAAAATACATTATTTTTGCAGTTTTATAACAACAGGAGTGATTTAAAATCTTCTCCTTTCCCTATTGCTGAGTGATTGTTGGAAGCGATAACTGTGTAAATCAATATAGCAAAAAGGCATGTGTGTTCAGGCGTGGACCTCATTTTCAGTCTACCTATGCTCAGCCATCACCTACACGAACTGATTTCACAGCAAGAATGACTCTATCCCCGTATGTTCAGACACTCCAATACATTTATTTCAGAGCTGTCTAAAATAATCTTGATTTAAATCCAAAATAGCTGACCTGTGGCAGATGATTAGAAACAAAGGACTTAAATTAAAAGGAAATTAAAGAACAAAGACAAGTGCAATAAAGCTCAGGAGAGATGATTTATGAAGGCTGAAGACACCTGACCTCTCTGTCCTCTGCAAAGCGGTGCTTGGTGGGACATGAATCTGAGATGACATTCCCTATTCCAATGTATTACAGAGGCACCTGGATCCCAACACAGAAGATGCTCAACTGACATAGTACTGAGAAGCTGAGTTGCAAAAAATAGTGGATGCATCTGTTAATCCATGCTATTAAAAAATAAGAAGTTACTCCTACTTTTTTCTTTCTGCCCTGCTAAGGAAGGTGTCCACCAGCTAGGAGAGACGTGTCCTGGAGCAGCTTGCACCTACTTGGCAGCCCTCCGAAATACGGGAAGGTTGTCCTAGGAATGTGGCACCACTGGCCCCGAGTAGACTGTGGTCTCTCCAACCTGCTTTTCAAACACTGAGGATCACATAGGTCCTGCTGTATGTGAACAAAAGCCTTTATTTGCTCTTGTTCCAGTGGCAGAACTGGTCCCCATGTAAAATAGCACAGCTGCTACTCAGTTGGTTTCTCCCAATAAGAGAAGTCTGGATAAAAGCTAATTACATAGTCCAGTTGGGGATGAAGAAGAACAGCACCTATAAGGACAAGAGATATTGCAAGAGACATCAGGTAGCCATTAAAAAACAGAGCAAACGATGTACACCACCAAGGTGCATCTGTTGGAAATGTCTTTTATAAAACTAGGAAAGCGAGACAAAAAGATATTTCCACATGTAATCTCCATAGAATTGAAAATTATTTAAATTTTAGGCTGTCTCGCCTAAAAGCCGTGTACTTGTGGATGAGTGCATTGAAGGGGTGACCTCTCCAAACAGCCAGCATTCACAGAGGTGTCTGGAAAACCAGGGTATATTGCTACAAACCACAGCTGGAAATTAAAACGCAGGCCAATGGGAGTGTTACTTCTTCTTGGCCAGCAAGACCCAAACTAAGCCCAAGACATTCCAGCTTCCAACCAGACACCACCACTTGCCCTGTTGAAGGGTATGGAGATGTGCCGGGGGTGGGTGGGTGTTTGCCCACAGTGGTGGAAGTTAAGCTATAAAAATCCCCTTCCTTGCAATGTACTTTATTTATTTGATCAGTTTTATTCTTGGAAAGGGCAAAAATGTGAGTGTTTTCCAGGAACAAATTCTAATGCTGCTGTGCACTAGCAGGCTACCGTAACACACTTGGGCAATAAAAGAGTCAATTCCTCCAACACATTTTGCATTAGTTCATTTTTTAGCCTTAAATTATAAAACATATTTTTCATGGAGAAGATAGAAGCAAGAGGTAGCAATTCTAGGCTCATTTTTGGCAAAAATAATATTTTCTTGTTTTAATAACAAAATTTCCCTCAGTGGTAAAGAAAAATAGTAAAATCTGGAGTGTTAAGCTAAACTTTTAAATACCTTTTATCCTTTTTTGTGCAATTCAGTAGTAATTAAGAACTACAGAAAATGACCTTAACCAGCATTTCCCTGCTTAGGAGAGCTGGGTCAGTGTGTTAAACCCACCCCTGAAGAAAACCCCTACAAGGTGATGAAAATGTTTCTCCCATCAGTAGTCTTCTGCAGGCTGTGGAAGCAGCACCAGGGCTTCTTGGAAGCTTCTGAGACTTGGACATCTCCTAAAAATTAAGTATCTCTACCTGACTTTGATCTGATATGTTAAAGTGACAGAGCATGTCCTCTCCTGCTCTTCCTCACATCTGGCCAAGCATCAAGCATCGCTAAGATTTCAAGATTTCAAGATGTCAACATCTTAAAACTTCCAAATTAACTACATAAGCAGCCAGAGGTAGAAGACTGACCCACGGACATCAATGAGAGTGTGGTCTGAGGGTCCCATAAGCAACACCTCATGAAGACAAACTCATGCACTTTCCCAGGAATATCTTGAGGTTTTCAAAGCTTGACAGCACATGTCAAAAAAAGCCTTAAAAATAGAAACAAACCTCACAAGCTCCTTCACAAGATTTAAAACAAGCCCCAAACTGGCAAGTATCTCACTAAAGGTCACCTCAGGTGCAGAAGCCAGTGGTGATGTTAATGTAGGAGACAAATCTTCTGAGCTTTATGCTGTTGTCAATAGAGGGGGAAGAGCCTTCAAAAGAGAAGCTCAGCGCAACCCGAATTAAACTGCTCTAAAGCATCCTCCACAGCAGATGACTATAGAAAGAGCGGGGCAAGGACAGCCTTCTCAGGCTATGCATGAGCTCTCGTGACTCTCTTCCAAAGCAACAGTTGCTAATATAAAATAAATAAATAAATAAATAGACAGAAAACCAAACCCAAATCCCAGGAAGGAACCAACATTCTCACGGCTGTGCTCTCCTCTGCACAATTTTATGTACATCCAAACAGGAAGAGTCAGAAATAAATCACATGGAAGAGTGAGTCGCACTTTTAACACAGAGTTTACCTGTTATATCACAAGTAATCACTGAAACACTTCTTTTGCCCATTTTCCAGTTCCCAACACTATGGGCGTGCTTGGCTCCTGCAGGGTTATGGAGCGGTGATTTCCCCGATTTCATGATGGCAGCAGTAACTCTGTTCCCTTTTCTGCCCCTAACTTACAGGAGTTCCTTACATACTGTACTGGTGTCTGGTATCAGAAGCTCCTCCGTGGTCAGCACCGTGATGTAAACTAAGCTCCCTTTTCCTATTATAAGGTTTTGTATTTACATGATATTACAAATGGGTCATGCAATGGCTGCCGTTTCAGTCTCCTCCTGCTCAGGCTTTGTTTTAATAAAGACTGCAGAGCTCTAAATCCAAGCAGAGCAAAAACCAAGCTCAGGTTTTGTCCTTCCTCTAAAATTCTGCAAAAAATAAGTAGTTTTCCGTGAAGTGTTGTTATAGCTCAAAGACTGAATTTACAGCTTCTGTGATAACCAAGTAGATCTATCTCTAGACCTGAATTAGGAACTGCTTAGAGAAGACATTGCATAGTTACTCTAGTTTTGCCTAAGTAAGATTTTAGGTTGCTCTTTCAGTCTTAGCACTCAACGGCCACACAGCTCTTCAGGTTGTTTTGAAAAGACAATCAATCCCATAAACATAGGACCACCTGGAGGGAGAAGATGCATGCTCCTCTCTCAACCTAGTACATAAATTCTTGGTTACAGCAAAGACTGGACTCAATGATCTTAAAGGTCTTTTCCAACCTAAATGATTCTATGATTCTAAAGCATTTATTCGTACATTTTTATTTAATAGGAAATATAATTCAGCTTTCTTCAACCATTAGAAAATATATAATCTCATCACATAATTTTCTTCCAGTTATTCGGGTGTAATATCAAAGAAAAATTAAAAGACCTGTAACACAGTACTTATGCTAAGACATCACGCAAACTTCAAAGAAAAAAAGGTTACCTACCAGCTCAACTCGTCCAAACCCTCCGACTCCAAGGGTGTCAATGATGTTGAAATCAGACAGTTTCAGGTTGGCGAAGAAGGCAGCTTCGGCTTCGTATCTGGATTTTTTTATGCGAAAAAATGGAAATTCCTTAGATGTGCAAACATGAGTACTGTGCAATACCATACCCGAATGGCATGAGTGTGGAACTTTCTTTACCTGCTTAATTTCCATCTTATCTCTTACAGTCTGCTTTTATTCACACTCATCGTTTTGCTGGTCCCAATTATAGTATTGCTCCAATGTGGACGTTCTTCCAAGTGAGAAAAGCAAACATACCTACTGCATGCCTACAATGCAAACGTCTGGTACTGCAGTTCAGCTCCAGCTACTCAGCAAATGCTATATTTTGACATTTTCTATTGATCTTCTTGTGGGTGGGGTTTTTTTTTTGGTGTCTTTAGGTATTTTTGGAAGATAAAGTCTCTCATAGGAGTTTCTCTTATCCACAGGCTGGCAGTAGTTTCTATAAATGTTTATTGAAAGTGGCAAGATCATTAAGGTCCCTGGAGAGAAATCACAGCCAGGTTTTATGAAATCAGATCCGATAAGCTGAGGGCTGGTGTGCAAATGCCTGAAATGAATGACTTCAGTCACATATCAACATTCCTGTAAGAATATCTTCACTTCTTTTCCTCCTGTAAACTCTCTTGGAGTAGATGTCCCAGCCCAGGAGGTCCCAAAATCCAGATGCTCTGTCTTTAGCCCATGTCCAACTGGCTCTCAACGCAAGTTCACCAAGCCCTTGACTAAGGAAGCATGCAAATTGAACACATGCAAGCCTGCCAAAATAAGCTTCCCATGACTATCCTCATGAATATGATTCCTCTAAAATAGCTCCTTGTCAAAGTTTATGGTATTTTTAGAAAGGCTCGGAGGGGAAATGGATGAACAGGATCCACCCACTCAATAAAGTTTGACATTCAGCTGCCGGAGAAGTCCCCGTGTGTGTACAACCTTTGGCCGCTGGTGACACAGACTTGTATGGGAAAAGAGCGCTGATGGGATTATGGAGGGAGGCATGGAGGGTGTAAAGGGGGAGTTGGCTTGGTTTTCAGGACTTAATTTTAGCCATAATATCTTGCAATAGATAGACCATAAGCCAGTATTTCACCTGGATTGCTTCATTTGTTCCTGATAATACTAGCATAAAGATAAAAAATCATAGTGTTAACCACGATCATATATATGTATCTACCTGTCTATCTTTTTAATGTACCTTGTCCGTCACACATTCAACAATGGGATGGAGTTGACTTACTGGCTTATTCCCTTCAAACCACCATTTTTAGTCTATTTAAAACTGCAATGACACTGGGGGAGGAAGACCTCAAAAAAAAATAATTTAAAATTAAACGGGAAAAATAAAAAGAGGTGTCAAGAAATGTGAAAGGTCATATCATCAAGCCCCAAATCCAATGCAATAACGCCGCAATTTTGTCTCGGGGGTGCTGTCGACAAATTTCTGAAGCTCTGCTTTATTATTTATACTGTCACCAGATCCTCTTGGTGACCTTGCTCCTGTGGCCACAGCAGCCTGATGCATCCAATTTTGGAAACCAATCAGTTCCGAACCTGCTTTGAACTTGGGATAACCTTATGGGACAGAGCTGCTTATCGATCGCTTTATACTCATCATGAGGTGCATACTAAACCTGTTACTAAAAAACTTTTGCTAAAGGAAAGACGTATTTAGACATTCCCTTCTAAATCACAGCAGACATGTCATTTTAGGGGTGACAGAACAATGAGATGAGTCTAATTTTCATGATAAATGTATAGACAGTGTATGAGTTATCTTTCATGTTCCTGACCAGTTAAATACCCTTAATGATTTATAATTGCTAGTAAGATGAAATCCCAGCATGGAAAATTTCCCTTCAACAGTCAACCAATGGATGCAAAACTCCAGGTCAAGAAGCCCTGCATTACCTTTGCCCAAGGCTTGGAAGCCTCCCTTCTTGGTGGAAAGAGGCAGGAAAGAAAAATGTGGAAGGAAGCCACCTCGTGCTGCCAGGGAGGCAGGGGACCAGCTACCCCATCTTCTCTCTGGGCAACCAGAGAGGATTTCTCAAGCAGGGAATGAGAGATGCCAAACAGCAGTGTGTCAGAAGGGCTAGGGTCTCCAAAAACATGGGGCAGAGAGGGGAAACGGTTCTTCCCTATAATACCTCTTATCCTGAAAGACAGCCAAGTCCTACAAAAATGACATACAGTTCACATCATGTGATGTGAGATGATAAAAAGTAGGTAAGACATGGCACGGTGGTGGCAAGGCAAGCAGGATGGTAGTCCCAGCCCCTGTGAATTCCACCAATTCTCCTAAAAATCCCTCAGTTTGATGGGAGACAGGATCTTCCGTTCCAGTCCCAACTTCTTCATCATTTTGTGCGTTGAGTCACAGAAGCCGAAAGCTCTGCTGATGGCTTTTAAAGTAAAAAATGTGTTCATTTATTATTTTGCTTAAAAAAATGTACTTGCAGCATTATTGTGATTGCATTTTGAAATTTCTTGGCTAATTCTCTTTGACAGACTGCTTATGTGTAGTTAGTACATACAAGTGCAATGAAGCATACAAAACAAATTGGATGCAGTTTTCTAATACTGTGCAACAGGCATCCAAAAACCAAAAGAAATTCCAAAAATATATAATGAAACCAAAACATGTGTACAATCAAGCAAGCAAGCCCTTCACATGCTTATTAACAACAGTCACATCTGAATTCTGTCTTATTCTCAGCTACAAAGGTCAAAGCTCATTTCAAATCAAATTCCTATAAACTAACAGGAGTTACAAAGCTTAAGAATAAATCTCTTCAGTCCCTTCAATAAAAAAACCAAAATGCAAATACTCCCAAGCTGTCTCCTAAATCAGAAATCGGGTATAATCCTCATCCTGAAATTTAGAATATGAATTCAACTTCTGACCTCCAACTTCCTTAATTTGAGCGTGCTGCTCCCTAAACAGAAACTCCCAAGGTTTTGCAGTGTGTGCTCCTCGCTCGACAAAATTATAGTGAAAAGCGTATGTGATGTCTTATTTTATCACCTCCAAAAGAAAAGGGACCATCTCAAGGCACTGGGAGGGCAGTGCAAAGAAATACAGAAGTTGTTTAAAAATTAATATTGGTGTGTCTGTAGGAAAACATTCAGTTCTGGACCAGGTTGAAGAATGCCAGGTATGCCAGCGTTCTGAGACTTCTCAAACAAGAACATGATTTTTTGACCTCTGGAAGAGTTGGTGAATTAAGTTCCTGACTTAATAGATAAGAGGTGTAATGGGAATACATCTCGGGGAAGCTCGGCGGCATGAATGCTGATCAGCATCACATCCACGTTCAGTGACGTGCCGGAGCTATGCAGATGCAAGGCTCAACTTTCTGTGCTGAGATTTCTGGGGTTTTCTGACTCTAGTTTAATTAGACATAATTAAGAAAGAGCCCTTCTCTGGATATTTTGGTAATTGTGCTTCTTGCCCCAGCTATCACAGGCCAAACCGCCTGGAAAATCATAGCTGGAAGTACACAAAAAGAAAAGATACAGAAAACGTGTGATCCAAATAGGGAGAAACAACAAAAAGTTTATTCTTTAATAAGGGCTAAGAGTTTCACAAGAGCTTGTAGGAGTCAAGATATCAACTCCCTGTGTACTCTTAATGGGAATTTTTGCTTATGGAAATTGGGTTTTGTAACCTACCCTATCAAACCACCCTTGCCAGAGCTTATAGTTCTCTCCCACAGCTAAGAGGAGAGGTATCTCCTCCACAGGGGTGTCAGAAAACATGATGGAGAAGGAGATGTTCATATCTAGGTCAGACACGAGCATCCTGCAGAATCTCCCAAGCTCTTCTCCAAGGCTTCTTGCAAATCGGAATGACAGAGGTGCCTACTGAAATCTCACTGAAACAACTGGCTTCCTATAACGATCTCACCCTAACAAGTCTCAGTGCCCTCCTATGGAAGAGTTCGGATTTGCAACCACCATTTCTTTCTCTCCTCCCAAATAAAATACATACTCCTAAGGAACCACTAATTAAAATGCCTTGATTCAGCCTCCTCTTTGGCACGGACAAGCATCACATGCAAGAAACCAGAGTAATTGGGGGGGATCAGGAGTAAATACCATTGTCCACGTGTCCCGTTACTTTGAAACAGCAGCGCAGGAGCCACAGCCCAAGCATTTGGGCAATGCCTGTTATGCGGAACGGGAGAGGAAAACATGTGGCTTCTCGCACTGCTGGAGGTTTCCAACCATTTAAATGAGCGATGACGATTACTCCGAAACACATTCCAAGCTTTTCCTCCCAAAATTACAAATAAAATAAAAAAAGTAAAAAAAAAAATCTTACCTAGGCAGCTAAAAAGGATAAATAAGAAAATGTGAGGAGCAAAGGTTTGCAATTACCCAGCTGCTCAGCTTTACTAAACTTGCTCACGATTCCTATCACATGAGCTCAATGTGTTGGGAAACATTAGACATCTGTTACCAAACTGCCATCTTGATAGAAAACTTGGCTTCTTTCCACCTGTCCACTGCCAACTAGACGTAAATTGCAACCAAATGGAAACCAACCACCAACTCCCTGATCAGAGCAAACGTAACCATTTTGGGTGGATAAAACCAGAATTTTGGAGCCTTCCTCAGTGAAAGACACCTGCTTGTTTAACAACTATTTTGTCAACCTTATATTTAGTTTTGTTGGCTGGCCCGGTCACTACATCACCCATTGTAGAGGCAATGTACTTCTGCAGATAGAAATATTGAATCTCTGCGAAGACTGGAATAACTTGAGTTGTAATAGTTGGATGGTGATGATCAGACCCAACCTGAAACAAGACACAGAAATAAGCCTAAGAGCTGCAGGTGGGGTGGGGAAAAAAATGCATCAGAAAAGCAAAACATATTTCTGTGTCCACTAGATAAGAGATTTATCTCAGTCCATCTCCTTATGGTTCTTAAGATATAACTGATTTCCTTTTAGGATGCTGTTTCAACTGATGCGGCACTTCAAAAAAAAAAATGAGTTCATGATAAACGAAATAAAAAATTACCTCAAATCCTCCATTTTGTGACTCTTTTTTCTGTACACCCAAACCTAACTTATTTTAGCCCTGGCAAAATAACCCAGCTGGGTCTACTCTACTCATGGCACCTGGCTGCTGTTTGCCTGCCTGGTACCCTGAAGTCACGGCAGGTTTTCTGCAGGGGATTCATGCTATTAAGAGAGATGCAATTCCAAATGTGAATGAAAAGTGGCAGAGGACATGGCTTGAATTCGTGTAACAAGGAAGCTCTGTTATCTGAAAGCGATGTAAGGAAGAGCAGATGCAGCAAATGGTGGTAGGGCTCCCATGCTTTCCCTTCTGCACTGGCCAGCCCTCTTCCCCGCCTGCTCAAATGAGTCTGAAAAACTCAGGTTCACTTATTTCTGAGTGATTTTGCACAAGGGGAAATCTATGAATGGTCATATGGGTGAAAGCGAAATAAAAAGCACCTCGTGTCACCTCCACACGAGATCCTTACCTTCAACTATGCCCTGTTTGAGTGGGGCTCAGAAGATTTAGCCACATTCAGGCAACAGAGAGAAGCATGGCACAGCGACAGTGTATTTTACACAACCAGCAAGATCCAGAGCCGGGGAATGCCTGAAAGCAAATTCTTGAGAGACACTGAGAGCAAATCTGTATTTCTTTACGGTGCATTGCCACTCATCCTCTCAGAGGTCCCATGCCACGTGCAAAACCCTTCTTATCTAGCATTCCCTCCAGATATCAATCCATTTGGGTCAGTACACTTTGGGGGGTGGGGGGGAGATATCCCTTAACAAACCACTGCAGCAAAGAAAAATAACCAAGGGTACGAACCCAAAACACTGTTGGGGAAGACCATAACATGCTCATCAGACTTCTCTAAGAGTCTGATCCTGCACGGAGAAGAGGACTCTCCATGGACTGGTATTGGCTGAAAGGGAGATGCTTGCCCTAAAATTACACTCAGGCAGAGCAGGCAGTCATAGCAGAGAATAACTATTTCCTAAATAAAGTCACTCTGTATGGCCAATGCCTATGTTTTGTGTTTCTTCCTCTGGGGACCAGATGTTCGTCTCTCTCATGATGCACAAATGCACCTTTTAACTTCCAAATGTCCCTTTCAGATAAATGCTGGTATCGGTAAGAACAAAAATATCAAGAGACAGACCAGCTCTTTACCTATTTTACGGTCAATTGCATAACGTCACAGAAAGCTGAATTAATTTCAAGCTCTGTCACATTATTGCAATTTATTAGCTCGTTCACAAACACAGGATCACAAAATTGTTCCAGGACATCTCCATTGGCAGTGAAAGCAGGAAAATATCGATCAAAGACAGTGAGCTGTTGGATAAAAGTACCTGTCGTTGTAGAGACGGACACAACACTGAATGTCAAGTTACAGTAATTCTTCTATCATCCTTTATTTTACAAGCAGTGCCTTTTTATATAGTCTACCATTCTACTTCTGCGCAATCCACTCTCACATCATGCACCAGCCAGCCAATACAATTGTTGATCACGCACTGTCCATGCTCTGGTCAAAGCCAGGACGTTTGCCAACCCTTAGAATGTTTATCACTGTGTTCACTTGTTTGCTCCGCTCTTCTCAGGACTCCCCAGTCTCTGCAACGGTACACAGGTATCTGCTCAAGGTCAATGTTAAACTTGCATTCCGATCCCTCGGACCAGCCGAGGTCTCCCACAAGTACCGGCACAAGATGACTGTGATATCACCCATCCACAGCAAGGTCACTGTTGCCCACCCAGCCCCGAGTGGTATTAACCAGGGAGCACTGATATGCCATTGCCCTAAATCCAAATGGGGCTTTCTGCCCTTTCACAGAGACAACGGACTGATAGCATGTTAGTATGCCCAGAAATAATTTCTGCCTGGTATTTGCTATCCTAATGCTAACCCATTCGTGGGAGGGATGGGTGCTACAGATCGTGACTTGTTAGAGAGGATTTATTTGCAGATGAGGATTTTCTGCCCTGCACCAAGGAAGACCAAGGAGGAGAACATCAAACTCATCTTCTACTTTTCCATTTTTTCTAATTGCAAATAACACTGAAAAGTAAAAGGTGTATATCGATCTACCTACATGTATCCATAGATAGATTGATACAGGGAGAAAGTGTGATAACTAATAACCCAGCTTTTCCTTAGTTCATGTCTCCTTCTTCCAGACCATCCTTCTGAGGTCAGCTGTGCAGTGGCTTTAACTCCTGATTTAAGCTGCTACTGCTTCCTTCTACGTCTTATGCCTTTGACTGAAAATCCAAATCAAGAGTGATTTCATTTGGATTTTTAAAAGCAATGTGCTCGTGGCGACGATGCAATTCAAAGCTACGGCTGCACGGACCATTGCATCGAAAAGAAAGCCTGTCTGTCTTTTCAAGTTCATGTTGTTGGGGCTGGGAATTTCTCTTGGACCCACCAGCACTTGAACTCGCAGAGTCGAGTGCCTTTAATGACTTTCACATCAGGAGAAATAGCATACCTCCTGGTTTAGATTTTCTTACAGAAAGTGAACATTTGAGTGGCAGCTAAAACAGACATTAAAGCTACGGCATCTCTAACTTCTCCTGGAAGGGGAAGGAGATCTGAAATTAAAAACATAAAAAACTAACAGAGAAATTATTTCCCCCCCTACTTTAAAAGCACATTACTTTTCAATTAGAACTCGGCAACTTGAACATGATATTATGTTGTCATAATAAGCTGTGCTCATCGTAAGTTGTTTCAGTAGTTAAGCAAATAAAAGATTTGTTTGAATTATGGGGCTTTGAAGACTTGCTATTGCATGGAGACCAATTTCACCCAGAAATATAATTGAATGCACTCAAATACAGTCAGTTAAAACAGCTCAGAAAGACCTTCTCATAATCCAGGCTCTTTAAAAAATCTTAACTTTGAAGCGAATATTGTTGAACTCCTAAATGTGCCAAGAGATCGGTAATACCCTATCAAAAAACCTACGCCTATCGGGTTCAGCCCCTCCTGGCTAGCAACAGTATGAGGTCTGGAGTGGGACCGTATCTGAACACAGATGTGCAGGGAGTAACTTTATTAGGAAAAAAACCCCTGAAATCCAAATTTCACCTTTTTTTCAGATGTTCGCTGTGGGATCCTCTCCTCTTGTAATATGGGGAAATGCAGCACTCCCTTTAAAATGCATGAGTGCTCCCATGTATCTAAGCCCTCCATCAAACTGCTCAGAAGAAACAACCTTCCATTCTCCAATTCGAGCAGATACAAGGGGTTTGTATAAATGTCGGTGTACTTTGCCTGCCTGTGCCCTGTTATTACACATCCACACCACGCTCATGTGCCAGAAAGAAGCCAAAATTTTGGTGGAAGAACCAAACAAACTGGGATATAAAATGCCAGCTGACCAGGGGGTGATAATGCCATACAGGTAGGAAGCAGAGTGCTTTCAATAGAGCACAAGGTTATCAGGATGGTTTTTAGGGAATAGCGTGGCTGTTTTTCACTGCAAGTCAAAGGGAGGTCACCACTGAAATACAGATTTTATCTTCTAGATGCTCGTGTTTCTCCTTCAGCTTCTAATGAAAGAGCCCGATGCTTCCAGCAGGACTTACTCTCAGGGTCCTGCTTCAGGAAGCCCTGGTTTCAGCTTTGGTTAAAATAACATTTGCACTTTTGTAATACACCTAATGCCGAGAATGGCCTGAAATAGTTCAAACAAGACACTGGACAGAATAGACTGACTTACAAAAGCAAGACTTTAATCAATTTTAATTAAAAGGGGCGGAGGGAGGATGTGGAGTATTCCTTCCTCTGGTGGTGTTTCCTGTTCTGTACAGTATTAAAAGATATTGTCCAAGGAGGGTGGGGTGTTTCTCCTCCTGCCACCCCTTTTTTTTCTTTTTTTTTTTTTGGTCTTCTTTTTCAACTCTGGATGTTACTAGCTGGAGTGCAAAGGAACTGCCTCATTGCCATTGTATCGCATCTCTATCTTGGCTCAGCAGTGAGGGATTGAACCCAAAATAGTTGCTGATAGCACTATTGTGTATGGCCCATTGGGTTAACCTGGGTGGGAAACTCATTGGTGACAGTGGAAAAATAAAACATGAATAACTTTTTCTGACTCCAAGAAAGGCATCAACAAGACAACCTGAAATTGCATGCTAAACAAAATTCTAAGGAAAAAGAAATGATTTCTCACAGCACCTCAAATGCTGCACTCAGACCTTTGACATCTTAATTTCATTTCAATGAAAATAACTTCAAATATAAAATGAAAGATCATTTAAAAATGTTATTTATCAACTTTTTTTTTTCCTCAAATAAATTAATGCTCAAATCACGTATTTCTGTAATGCATGTCCTTGACAATTCAACATATTCATTAGAAAAATCCCTACCAGCTTTCCTTGGGCAATGGGTACCATCACAGTTGCTGGGTGGAAGCAATACTGGTTTAGTGTCCTCCCTCTATCCACACCCCAATACCATCCCGTTTTGATGCCAGCAGGTATGCATTATTGGATTTTTTTCAAGTTGTACTGTGAGTTTTTAAGGATATTCAGCTGAAATATTATACCCACTAGATAAAAGGTAGCTGTTATGTGCTTTAGCTCACTACAGTCCACTGAGAGTTTCATGTCCTGGCCACCCCATCCCTACTTCCAAGGAAGCTGTTGGGTTGTTTTGGGTTTTTTTGTTTGTTTGGTTGGTTGGTTGGTTTTTTTTGGGGGGGGGATTTTTTTGTTTGTTTTTGTGTCGTGTGTGTCCCCCCCCCCAGCTGTGCTCTTTACAACAGAAGTGTGGGGTAAGGACCAAATTGCAAAGAAGCATTTATGGTGCTCTCAGACATGTGCCTCGCAAAGAGAAAGCTCGTCTGCCTGGCTGATGGGAATGAACTGAGAGCACAATGCACTTCAGCCGGCTTTTTTATCTTTGCTATGCCAGCACCCTGCAGTATGACACCGTAATGGCCTTCTTGGTACACTTCTCTCCTCCCATGCTAAAGCTAATATGAATAAGCAACCTTTCAGAATAAAATATTAGATTTATGTTGTTGGGTTGCAGCACAACATCCAACACCCCACTGCAGGGTGACACGTCTTGAGCCAAGTAGTTCAGTGAAGGATTGCCCAGGACTTTTTACCTATAGCATATATTAATTCCTATGTAACTCTTCCTAAACCATGGGTCACTACTGAGATAAAATTTGGGTTTAAATCCCCAGATTCACCAGCTGAATCAGCTGTATTTTGGGTACACTCAAAAATACTGAATTCTGTTGTAGCACTCACACCATAACTTTTAAGGAAATACAAAGAAGTCAGTGAAAAATAAACCTGCCGTGGTGATGCTAACTGCCTTTGAATAATTCAGAAGGAAAAAAAGTATTATGGTAAGGAAGGAGACAATTCACTAAGTTCCCTCTGTTCTCCTCATTAGCTCTGAATTTAACAGTATGGATCTGCAGACAAGAAAATATATTTGGAAGACAAACCATCAAGGGTTTGTCCTTTCACCTTTCTGATTGACTTCAGAGTAAATACCTACAGATCCCTTCGGCAAACACCAAGGAAAACCCATGCTTATGAGAAGTATGCATGAAAAAAGCAGTTCATATTAAAACTCCAAATGACCTCTTTAAGGTCAATAAATCCCAGCTACCAAACTTGATTCAAACGTGCCACAACATACCAGAGAAGACCACCAAAGTTATTTTAAGGCAACTTGTTGGGAGTCACTAGGGAAGAGCCATAGCCATGTTACAACCTTGGAAAGTGAGATGTGATCCCAAGCAAAATTCACTCTAATTACAGCTTGAAATTGCTCAAATCACGGTTAGTTCTGCTTGTTGCTCTTCTACTATATAAAATCTCACCATCTAATTGCAAACTGCTAATTAGATCTCATGAACCCCAAATCTGCTCATCTGAGCACGTAAACACTAATTGGCCCTTTTGCCTCCAGCCTTAGTGTAGGACTGTGTTGCTTGCATAAGTAAAGGCTCACCATGGCAACAGCAATGCTCTGATTTAAAAGACTTGGTTGCTGTTTTCTTTCCCTTAGATCTTTTAAAGACTGTGGAGAACAGATCGACGTATCGCTGACGTTGGACATACTTATTTGTCCAATGCACCATGTTCACTACTTATTGCACATTTGTTCAAATCCCACGGGATTGCATGCACTATGTTTTGCGCTTATTTCTTTTTTCAAATGGCCCTAATCCTCTAGGAAAAAATAAATCACTTGCTAGATGGCTTCCAGCTTGACAACTGCTAAGAAGCAGAGGTCTACCTTGAGTGAACTTGTGTCCCTTCTCCAAGGGCTGCCCAGAGACATTTTTGCAACGTTTCCTGCAGCCTCTTCCAAGTTCTCAAGTAGACCAGACCCATGTGTGATAGGACCTGGAGATGTTGCTGTAGTAGATGGGTGAATGATGGTCTCTTAATCCAGTGACTTCCCCAAAATGCCCGCAGATCATCAGCGAGTTATTGCACTGGGTTTGCCGGACTAAACCTCCCAAAGTGTTACTGCAAAACCCTCAAGCTTTTACTCCTTTGGCCAATGTCAGAGCACTCCAGCCGTGCCAGCACTGTGGGTGAAATTTGTTGCATCTGGCATGTTTCATCCTAATTTACTTTGAAAAAAAAGGTGACATATAAAGGGAAGGCGGGGAGGAGGGGAATATTACATAAAATCCTACCAAAAAAGTGGAAGCAGGCAGGAAGCAGATTTTTCCTTACAAAGCAAGTACGTGTGCACACAAAGCGAGGTTTATCGCTCCGCTTGTTTATTCTGGCAGACAGATGAAACTGTGGGAAGAGATCAGTGAAACTGGGTTCCACATAACCAACCCCATCCCGGTATCACCCTGTGTCAAACCCGCTTTTAATCTGACTTATCTGCTAAGATTTTGCTTTCTTGTGTGAGCATCGCTTTCAAAAGAAAAATCAATGTCTTGGGCTGTGCAGGTCCTTTTGGCTCCATGTGGGAGAGACTCTGCAGAGGCACAAAGTTTCCCTTGGAGCTTAACAACTCTACACAAATAATGAAGGCCAGTCAAAAGTCAAGAAAAAGCATCAAAATAAAGGGCCAATTTAAAGAAAATCCAGAGAAACAGAAAAACCAAAGCAACTGTGCATGCAGCATCTCACAAACATCTAAGAACTGTCTAAGAAAGAAGAATAGGAGAACTAGAAGGTCTAGCTCTCAACAAGCATGACAAATGTATAGGAGGCATGAAACGCAGGGATGATGTAATAGCAGCCACAGAAGACAATGGAAACACGAAGGCTACACTAAGTAGCCTGGCCTAAGAAAAGAGTGATGTGTTGTGTTAAAGCAGGTTAACAAATCACATTATCAAGTCCCGCAGATCATCTGTAGATGGAAATTCCAGTCTAAGCAGGGAAAGAGAGCATTAGGATGAGATTACTGACCACCAATCAGACAGACAAAAATGTCCGTGATCTGCTGAAGGAGCTCTGACAAGACCTTAGCAAAGACAAGAAACCCAGCATGAGCGTGCAACAAACTCTAGATATACTATCTCTCAAGCCTAAATTTTTAGGCACAATTAATGATTATTTTAGGAAATGGCCAATCAGGTGGCCCAAGAATGAAGAAAACTTGTGACTTGATGCCGAATGATATGCAAGACCCATTTCAAAGTACTACTGTTGAAGAACCTCCCTGTAACACAAACCATAATGTACTGAGATTTAACACAGCTGGAGGTCTGAAAAGAGGTTTAAAATAAAAGCGCCATTCTTGCACTTAAAAATTCAAAAAAATATTCAAAGAATAGCTAAAAGAGTTGGTTAGGAGAATTAAATCTTAGCAGCAGCACGTAGGTATCTGGACGTATATAGCAAACATACCATCTATCAAATGTGGATGTAGGATAGGTCAAAAGGAAGTTGGTGTGGCTGAACAGCAGGATGAGACAGTACATTAAAAGCAAGAAGGCATCCTTCAAATATGAAGTAGTTTCAAACAAATCAATAAAGAGAAAAGAAAAAAAGAATCAAACCCTGTCCGGTTGAAAGAAAAAACACCATAAGGCAGGACAAAAAAAAATAAATGCAAGTAACAACTTCAAAAGGCTTGAAAACAAATAATAAATCCTTCTCAATCACAGCAGCAGCAAGGAGCCTAACCGTAGGCTGTAGGGTCTCCAGAGCCTCATGCTCTAGAAAAGAGCACACTGAGAAGAACAAAGCCATGTGAGAAAAGCTCAGTGCACTTTTTACTCCTGGGTTCAACATGGAAGACCTTGGGGAGATCCTCCCACCACAATCTTCCTTCCAAGGGGAATCACCAGAGTAACCACCTCCAACTGAAGTGTCAGTAGGGGACCCAAGTCGACCAAAGGAACGTTAACCCATCTCCAGGCCCAGCACTTATGCATGAACTCAAGGTGAACTACTAACTGTGGTTTGTAACCAGCTCTACTTGCCGAGGGATGGAAGTGGCTTTTTGATGTGATCCAGAACACTGTACTTGACTAAACCCAACATCTGTCCTAACAGAATTAGTTGACACATGGATAAATCTGACTTCTTTGGGGAAGAGCCAACATGCCTCACAAGTCTACTGGAGTTCTTTGAAGGAGTCAACACACACATGGGCAGGAGAGATCTGGTTGATATATTCAAAAGGCATTTGACAAGGTTTGAAAGGCTGTTAGAGAAATTAAGCTGCCGTGAGATAAGAGGAAAGGTCTTTGCATTGATTAAAAAAAGGTTAAAAATAGGAAACAGCAGATAGTGATAAATGGTTGGTTTTCCTAATGGATGGAGGCCAACAGTGCTCAAATCTTTCCTGCTCAACATCTTTATAGGTGATCTGTAAAAGGGGGGAAATAAGTAAAATGACAACATTGGTCAAGGATATTAAATCACCCAATACAGCAAACAAAAGATCAAGGTGAAAAATTGCACAAGGACTTAAAGATACCGAGGGACAAGATAATACATTCACTTGAAATCCTGTAGAAATGCAGTAATGAACATCAGGGAAAAAAAAACTTATCTTACACATGCAGTAATAGGTTGACTCGTTCACCTTTCCCCCCCCCCTCCCCTGCCATCTCAAAACCTGCAGAGTAGAATTGGAAAAGGTACCGAGAAGTGTGATGGTAAAGAGCACAGGTCTGGATTGGTTTCTGTTGCAGGAATGACTGCTCTTCCTGGGAAAAATACAACTCAGGCAGGAGACGACAAAGGTCTAAAACTTGGGTGTGCCATGGAAAGCAGCTAAACAGATTCAGGGTAAAAAAAACCCACCAAGGGGTACTAAATATATAGACAGCACCTATATGGAGGAAGTCCCTGAGTCCCAAATCATTGGAGACTGGTGGATTGCAACTCAATAAACATCTCTTTGTTCTTATTCTCCTTCCTAGGTACCTGCTGCTGGGCACGGTCAGAGACAGGATACAGGGTTAGCTACATCTTGATGCAGTGAGGCCACTCCTATATTGGCACTTCCAGTGTATCTGTATATAACTGGAATAAACTGAGAAACTCAAGGCCCCCACTTGTAATGTATAATAGCATTAAAAAACCCAGAGTTGTGTTTCACAGTGCCTCGTGCCTGATCTGGAAGCCTGTTTGTGTTCTGCATGGGGAGAGATGAGCTGTTCAATCTTACAACTTGTCTTTACTAGATAAAAGGAAGCTTTAATCAGATGTTTATTCAACACATGGTGCCTAACATGAGGAAAAAGCATAGTTCTCACTTATCCACTGATGCAAATCCTAAATTCACCACATGAGAAAATTACCATGTGCTTTGTCAACATTTGAATATTATCATGTGCTAATTAGAGAGAGAGAGAAAAAAAAGGAACCAAACAAACCACCCTAACCCCCAAGTTTTTCTACTGCAGATGACTTCTTGGCTTGAAAAGTGATGCAAGTTGTCTCATTTGCGGAATACCAGGAAGCTGGAAGGCTCAAAACTCCTCATGTCACAGCAGTTCAACAACTCATTTGCCACTCTTCTAATGGAGGAAAATATTTCCTAACACATCTCCCATGTACTCAGCTCATTTTGGAGAAGGGCTTTATGGCATCCCAGGAGCTGAACATGACTTACATGGTTGAGTGCTTCCCAAAACACACCTCCAAGCCATGCTCCCATACTACAACACCGAACATTGCTGGCTACACATCATATACTTGGTTCAATGCCCCAGATTTGGAAAATTTAATTGAGTAAAGGTAATGATGGGTGTACCGGCACATATGGGCAGGTGAACCTAGAGAGGACCAAGGGGTTCTGCTCAGAAACACCGATGATAATTTAGGGGACAATGGATCAGAAGCTGGAGGCTTCTTAGCACCCCTTTGCGGGCTCCCATCAGTTTTCCAGCTGAGATGACTTCTGAAAGGCACTTTCCCATACTTCCACTGGAGGGCAGGAATATCCCACATTTCCACAGGCGACCCTTCAGCTCATTGCAACACACCCATATGCTCAAAACAGCTTTAGCAAGGCCTGGCCTTTGAGAGACGTTTCTTGTACACTTACAGGCTTTAACTTGGTTGCTATTCTGCTTTTATGAGCAGCTTCATTTTTTCCAAAATAACATTACTTTCACAAAACTACTCCAATATTCCCAGTTTACCCCCATGTCAAGGCTCCCTCCAGTGCCCCTCTGCCTCTGCTCCCTGCATTACCTGCAGCACTCCAAGGTTCCCCATGTTCCCCATCTACCTTTCCTATAGGTAGCACAAATACATTGGAAGCATGTACCTATGGGCTAACCAGTAGGTTAACATCCTCACTGCTTCCCCAAGAGGCTGTCAAAATATTTGAAAAGTTTGCAGAGCTGATCAGGGGAGCTACAGCCTGTATCGTCTGTATTTTTATTAGTGAAAACTACCATCAAGAGTAGAATTAGAAGACACAGGAACAAGTTTGATATGCTGTCTTCCATAAAGGGAAATATTGGAGTTACTGAGGGTTCATGCATAAGGTTGAGCTGCTTGACATTGCTTATTTGGTTTCCAAAAGGTATCTCAGAAGGTTCCCCAGCAAAGGCAATTAAAGGCAAGAAGCTGCCAGGACACAAAAGGAAAGGTCTCCTGGAGAAATAACTGCTTCAGAGAGTGGAGGTCAATCACCTCTGATCCTGCGTGGTGCTGTGCTGGGACCTGTGCTGTTTGATGGACTTAAAATTCATGTGCATAAAGGTTCAATAGCAGAGCGCTGAGGTCTTCTGTTGACATTGAGCTACTCAGAGTAGCAGAAAAAACAGGGTGAACCATGAAGTGCTGCAGAAGGACCTTAGGAGATTCGGTGACTTGCCAATAAAGTGTCAGATGAGATGAAACAGAGATGAACTGATACGCATAGAAAAGATAACCCAAACTTCTCATGTCAAAAGACAACCTCCAAGATGATTGTTCCCCCTCACAAGTTTATAACAGTCCCATGAAACCATCAGCTGAGAGCTCAGGCATGGCCAAGAAGACAGACTGAACGTCACGGTTTACTAGAAAAGGAGCAGAAACCAGCTTGCCTTTACAGAAACGTACAGCACCTGGTACCTGCATGCCCTGCTAGGGCACCCTGGTGCATGCAGAGCACTGCTGGGAAATGCTCAGAGAAAGGCCATGGGGCTGGTCAGCGGGAAATGCCTCCACATGACTAATGACTGAGCCAGCCGGGACTCTCTGGCCTCAAAACTGCATACAGTTTGGCATTTTCAAGATTTACTTAATAAAGGGAGACACTACTTTACTAAAATCTGTGGGGTTTTTTGAAGTATCTGAAGTCTTAATATTAATATCTGGAGTAAAGGTGAACATCATCTGCAATAAGGAACTCTTCTCCACATCTAAGTACCTAAGTGTTACAGACTAATTCTTTCACAGCTAAAACCAAAAATGTAAACATTTTCTTGCAATTTGCTATAATGACCCTGTGTTAGCTCATTAAATGGGAAATAATTCTGCAGATGAAGCTTTTTCCACTGTCTCCTTCTCTGCCAGCTACATTTACATGTGAGGACTGAAGATGGGAGAGAGGACAGTGCCAGCTCCAGTTCTGCCTTGGCTTTTCTGACTTCTGGTTCATTCGCTTAATCTCTCTGCATCTGTAAAATCTCTTTCCTTATCTGTAAAATGAAGATACACTAGGAGACTTATTCAAGAACAGATCACCTGTGGGATGTCTGGGATCAGGCTAAAGGTCCATTTTGCTCAGGAGTACAGCCATGAGGAAGCATATGGAGAAGCAGCGCAAGCATGTAGTGATATTTCCTTGAATACTCTTGCAACCTCTCTAGGCTCAATGGGTTTGCAGGAGCTATTGTAAGGGTGTTACATGAAGGAGCAGAATTTTGCACACTGAAACAATCCTAGTGGTCATGAACATCATGAGAGGCTCCATAACAAGGGCTTTGGGACCAGGAAACGTTGCTTATCATCCTCCTTGGCCTGCATAAGAGGAGTGCCATTGTTTCCACTGTTGTAATAAATCCAAGTTTTTTTCATTAAACTCTTAAGTATCTTTGCGGCACAAAGATGCCCAGAGCTGCTTTTTCCAACAGAAACCCAAGCAGTCACAAGGGGATGATCCCCTCTACTCCACGATATGACACAAAGGCCAGATCACAGCAAGGATTTCTTGCACTGCAAACACTCCTCCAGTGTCACCCGGTGGTCAGTCTATACACAAAAACTCTCCAAAAGTCCATTTCCGTTCCCAGAGGATCCCACACTTCCTTTAAGAAGTAGGTTTTTCTCCTCCCTCTTTCAGCATCTTTAATAAACAACAAAATTCTACCTGCTGCTCACCAAGAGGATGGAGAGACCCAATATCACTTATTTTTCAATGTAATAAAATAATACTTAGCCAAAACGTAAATAGTGATTTCTGGGGAAGAACTACAAAGCCAAGCACATGCTTTCTGATGAAGATCGTCTTCTTGCATTTCCCCTCCGCTAATGGCTATGCTGTCACTTGAAACTCCCAAAAGAGGCTTAATGCTGCCTTCTTTTCCTGCAATTAGCAGCAGTGGTTTCAAATTAGCTTCCGTTTGCCTCAAAATGAATTAGAAAAGGCCTGAACTCAGCTGCATGCCAAACAGGTGTAATTTTGTGAAATTCTACTGTCAAGCACTTCAGCGTCGAGTGCTGTTGACTCCTGATTAATACCTGGCACGCCAAGGAGGGTCAGAACTCATCCGTAAGTGATACATGGGCATTAGGAATGTCTGCACCCTGCAGGGCGAAATAAAAATTTGCTTTTTAAATAGGTAGTGGTGTTTTATCTTATTACAGCATAAAAATATGGGGTTTTGTTTGTTTATTTTCTAGTAAAGTGGGTTTCAATGCATTCTACACAAGGCTATGCAAGACCTGCAATAGCCCTTTTGACAGCCATCGTGGTATTTCCAAAGCTGCTGGGGCTCCAAACCAGCCAAATGCCTCCTCTGGCTTCACAGAGGGAAGGACAAGCCTAGTTCTGCTGAAAAGCTGTGAAAAAGGCTTTTCTCCTGGAGCCTCCAACCCCAGCGGCAGCTGCAGGTGTTGAGCGAGTGGCTGTGTTGAAATATGCTGCCCTCTCTGTCTCCACTGTGTGCTTGTGTCCTGGTTTGAGGTGAAACAGGACCAATTCTGTTCAGTAACTTTACTTTTTAGCTAGGCCTCTTCTAACTGCTGGAATTAGCAGCACGTTGGGCAGAAACTGTTCCCTCTCAGAGTGATGAGACCCATGTTTCTAGTTGATGCCAAGGGATGGGATGCAGAGAGGCTCTTCCTTATCCCTAGTGCTGTCACAGCCAAGGGCAGTCAACTTTGGTATTTGCCCCGTTGGAGGGTGGGAAGCGGAAAAGCGTAGAGGGGTCACCCCTGCAGGCAGAAGTGGACAGGACAGGCGACCCAATCCTGACCAACAGGGTGTTCCATCCCATCTGCCTCATGCTCAGGATAAAAGGTGAGGGATTGACGGGTCAGCCCTCTTTCTTCAATGGCCGGCATCCAAGGAGGACTCTGTCTGTTCGTCTGCCTTTGATCCCGATCCTGAATCCAGATCTGGAATCCAGTTCCCGTCCATCACTGAGTCCAGTCTGGGACTTCTCCAGTGCCTGCTGGTGACATGACTGTCATCCTGGGAGCTTGATAAGGTTTTGTATTTTTGTACTTTCTTTGGTTTTATTTTATTAGTAGTATTTCATGAAAGTAGTTTAGTTCCTTCTAAACTCTTAAGTCTCTCTTTTTCTCTCTGTCTCCTGCCTCCCTTCGAAGTGGAGCTGGAGAGAGAGAGCATCTGTCATTCCACCTGATTGGGCCAATCCAGCCCAAAACCATGACAACTTGCCTTCCCTGCTATTTGTTTCCTGCTTAGCTGCTCTAATACTCTACGTTACTCCTATATTTCTCTTGATTTCTCTGTGCAGCTTTCCTATTCATCTGCAGTGCAATGCAGGTTGCCCCCCCAAAAAGCAGTGAAGTGTTGGCTGGAGATGCTCCTTTGAGATCCCGGACCTAAAAATATTGGCTCTCAAACATCAGGCCTGTGCATCACTCTTGTTTTTTTATAGTTTCCAAGGCGAAGGAAATGGAGACCTTTTTGGGAGCTGCATCTTCTTGAACAGATATTATTCCCAAATTAATCTCATGCCTTTGTCCCGGCAACTCGGTGTTTTCTACTACGTCATCTTTACATGTGTAGTTTCATGCTTTATTGCTGTTGACACCACTGGGCTGCAGCAGCATGAACCTATCCTTTCTGGGATATTTTTCATTTAATCCTTAGTTTTTACAGCAGTTCCCCATTATGGCTGAACCCAGAGGTAAGAGGCGTGCCAAAGACACACAGCTTGTCTGTATTTGGAAGCATTCTGATACGGTTTGGATACTCCCCATGAGCACTAACTGATGTTAGGTGCCTACTTAGGACAACTCCAGGTATAAGTCACTTGGAGAAAACCCAAAAGCCTGAGGAGACCAGAAGAGATGCAGCTCTGCCTGCCGCTGCCCAGCTATGGGAAGGAGCGAGGGAGTCCCAGGCTCTGGCATCCCGCGCTGGGATGTGCATGGGAGTCAGTAGCGATGAACTCGAGGGATTATGTTTCTCCTGTAAACCAAAAGGTCTGGTGTCCAGTAGATCAAATGGTCAGGCAGTGCACAGCTGGTGGCCTCTCGGAATTCAAGGGCAGAGGTTTGAGATCATTGCAGCTTTCCTCCTCCAGCTCTTCCTGCGTGGGCTGGAGCAGAGATCCTATGCTTATCACGGGGGTCGAGAGGCTGCCCGTCATCTGAATTGGGAGTCCAGGTCTCGTTTCAGGAACTCTCACAATGACGGGGCTAAATTTGCGGCCTGGGTCCTCAATGTGTACTACACAGTCAATCTCTTCATGCAGTCATCTGTTCTCTGCCACCTATGGATCTGAGCTGTGATGCTACAAAGCAGTAGGTCAGATTTACCAATCCTATCAGCTGAAAGTCTTCTACACCCAGTGGAGCCCCTCTGAGATCCCCAAGAATATCCTAGCCCACAGCAGATACCAGCAAGCTACTCTTCCTCAACCTCTCAAGCCCTAAAAGCTCGTCACCAACCAAAAGACCTTCTGTTCCTCTTAGGCTCACCTGGCACCCTGGCAGTTTTGAGATGGGTAAACCTAGACTGCATAACCAACTCAGCTATTTTAATTGAATGGGCTATGTCTTTAGTAAACCTTTATGAAGTTGTCAACACCATTTCAATCTGTAGGCCACTGAAGAGGTCCAAAGCCTTCAGTGGAGATGGGAAGAGACCACTTTCTGGAGACCACAGTGTTCTGCCATAAGCCTCAGTACTTTCCCACCATGGGGATGTGCAGCACCAGAAGGATCAGGCTGCTGCATCATTGCTTACCCTGACAAACATCTACAAAGCACAAAGTCCTAGAACTACCTATGGAGCAGAAGGGAAGTGAATCTAGTTGCTATTTTATTTATTCTCTTCTTTTGGAACAATTAAAAGATACTTCAAAGCACAAAAGGATGTTTCAGAAGGCTGCAGAGCACCTTGGTACCAAGGACAGAAGATCATGGATAATCTGGGGAATGAACAGCATTAAGTGAGACAGATTTGCCCAGCAGAACAGGAGAATTAAGTTTCTCTCATTGCACAAAAAAAAAAAGAAAAAAAAGAAAAAAAAGAAAAAAAGAAAAAAAAAGAATAAATGAAAAAGAAAAATCAGTTTGAACAAGAGTTTGGCCCATGTGGTCCCATCTTTGGTAAGGACTGCAAAGGCAATTTCATGGCCAGCAGATAGGGACCACATACATACCTATATGGAGGTAAAACTGACTGTAAAGAGATGCCTGAAAATAAACACCCACAAAATCAACTTCCTAGCATGGGTAAAAAACTATTTCTAGATGCTGTGTTAAGAGGTCAAGTGCTCACCACTCCTCTTTTGAACATTATTTTAAAAGATAATTTTAGAATCACTTTACTGCAAGAATGAAGCGACCAGGAAGCATCAACAATGAGACATATCCTGAAGTTGTAACGTGGGACGATGGAGATAATATAACAGTATCAATTTCTGACATAGTACCTTGGATTAGTAGATCTTAAATGCTGTTTTTCAGATCAGGAAGCCAAAGGACAGAGAAAAGCAGCTTGCCCAGGGTTACTCATGGTGCTGTTCAACTCTACTGAGAAGTTGAAGGTTTTTAGCTACCCTGTTCCTTCCAGACCCAAAGAGTGTAGTTCATCTTACACTACAACTTACTAAACCTAACTCAGCAATGCCAACTCAAACCAGCTTCAAGGAAGGCAGAAGTGAGAATACAAGCCATCTGTCAAGAGCGGGGTTATCTCAAGGTGATTCCCACATCAACCTGTGGAGAAACGTGGGCTCTGGAGAAAGCCTATAGACCAGATGGTCCTGAACAGGCCTGCTTTGCCTTAAAAACGAACATTTGTGAGAAAAAAATATACTAAAGATAATACTACTTAGTATCCCAAAGGGTGCCCTTGTTTCAGCTGATTCTGTGCGGAGTATCTCACTATCTGTTGCCAGACATTTCTAGGTATTTAGGAACACAGCTGTGAACATCCACCTTGATGCACAGGAACATTAAAACAAATGAATTACACGTCTCAGAAACTGCTTTTAAATCTTATAAGTATTAGTCCTACTAAGCCCCAGTCTCTAAGTCTTTTTTCTGTGTATATCCTTGCAAAGTTTGCCAAACACAGACCTGTTGAAAGATGTAAAATTTATCTTTCTGTTTTTAGCGTAGCCTTAGACACTCTGTATTCAAAGTATTGCATTCATATTCTTCCAAGTTAGAAATGCAAACATGTGGTAAGGAATTCATATACACACCATGGTGTTGCAAGAAATGTCCTTCAGGAGGTTTTTCTAATTATTTCCTCCTAATTATTTCAGCTCATCTAAATTACTCACCTTGATTCACCGACAGATACTGAAGCAGCGGATACCAAATTATATACTGTAATATATAAACTACAGTATGTTTCTCTGCAAAATTTATGGAATTGTACATGAGCATCACATTTCCAACTCATGAGTTGTAACTAATCATACCAAAAGGAGAAGGGTTTTTTTTTATTTTTATTTGCAGTGGAGCACTTTGCACTAAAACAGCCATAAAGGCAAGCAATGCAAATGGTTGTCTCCTCCTCAGAAAAACCTAACTTTTAAGCATACATGGATTTTCAAAGCAAAAAGCATAAAAGCACACAATCAGGATGCTTCTGGAAGGAGGACACTCAATTACCATCAACTTTCTCACTTTTAACTTGCCTTGATTTTTTCCTTTCCAGTTTATTTGGCTTCGAGCACGCTTGTGCCTGGTATACCATGCTGGCAATTCAGCAGAGAAATGGAGTTATGTTTTCAAAGACCTCTCTTCATTTCTTTATTCTCTATTGCCGTAACAGCCCAGGTTCCCATAGAAACTGAGAGTAAAGAGCGAAAGCATAAAATACAAATGAACAGGTCTAAGCTGGCAGTGTTATGTTTTATTAGACGTATAAATATGACAAACAGGCACTGGGTATGGATTCCTTTCTAATGGAAAAGCCAGATAACACTACACCTTATCAAATAAATACAGGGCATATCAATTTTAAAGACTGGAGTCAATGAGTGCTGACTATTAAAAGGTTGATACCGCTTTCTGAAATTGAATTGTTTTCTAGATTGTTAATTTTCGGAGCAAGCCAAATACCTTCTCCTCATCTGCAGGTCTGATCGTGAATCCCCCAACCACCCCAAATTGCTATCGATTCTCCTCCGTTGACACTGGAGCTTTGCATATTGGGAATGGGGCAACAAGCACTAATTCCACAGGGGGTTAGGACCTTGTAAGGTGGACTTTATAATTTTAAATTAATATTGGCATACAGATTGAAGTTCTCTGAAAAACCGCTTCCATTGAAAATATGGTTTTCTGAGCAAAGACCAGTCCAGGTGCTTTCTTTATGCCTTTAAAGAGGTTGATGTATTTTGAATGCGTTCCTGTATAATTTTTTTTTTTAACAGATCTTGCTTCAAAAGTCTAGCAAAAGGGGTTTATGAAAGATGCAGGACTTAGGAAAATTATCAATTTGATTGCCTTGGCAAACTGCCAATATGATAGTAGGATTCTTCACATCGTAACAAGACCACTGAAAATGGGAGAGAGATGCTAATGTGACTACAAATTAGTTCAAGCCCTGAATAGTTTTTAGAAGTCAGTGATAAAATATGATTTAGATACATGAATGTAGTAATTTTTTTCTAAAGACACTTTCAAGCACCCATATACAAATACAGCATTAGTGTTTATCTCTGAGCAGCCTCGTTGTGCCATCTCCGAAGGGGTGACACAGATAAGCCTCTCCTGAGCCCCAGCAGCAGGAGTGATGTCCTCTACTAGAAATGTTCATCTTCTAAGCAATTCCATCCACTAAAACTTGCGGGAAATGAGGAGAACTTTAAAACTTTTTCTTCCAACCCAAACTGTGACATCCAGCATTCACTGACTTGAAAGGGGAATTCATTATCAGTGGCCCCTGTTGACTTCTTGAGCGATATGGCCCCTGGCACACCTAGACCTCAGCTTTTTAATGTTTGGCTCCTCCGTTAAATGGCATAGGAGATGCTGCAGGTCAAACAAACGTTTGAATTTCTTTCCCTCATCCGCGTTCAAAACAACATTGCAAAGTGCTTGAGGCCATTCAAAGACACTTGCTATAAAAGGACCCTTCACTCGAGAGACTCCTACCTCTGTATATACCCTCATCTGAAACCATCACCAACCCTTATGGATCACTTTAGGAAAGGGAACGTACAGGACTGCTTGTTTCCAGCCTTTATACCTTCTATTTGTCTCCTGAGAAGTCTGAATATTTTTTCCATTTCCAGAAGCAATAGATGGTAGCTCTCCTGGATAACAAGGCAATGCTAAAAATCTGCCCACTTTAAAAAAAATAGAAAGGTTGAAACACATATAGGAACAAGAGAAAACGTTCTTGATTTTGCTTCTGCATTTAACAAGCTCACTTAAAGGAAGTTTAGCTTACCAGAGTTTTGTTCTGGTTGACTGGAAGAAAAGCATTTGATTATATTTAATTTTAGAGGGGACTTTGTGAGGTGCTAAGCACAGTACACGACTGGGGGAAGGCTGTTCCCAGCACTCAGTCTTTCAGGACTTTACCCTTCACAAAGGCTGCAGCAATAAAACATGAAAGTAATTCCTTTTTTTTAAAAAAATGTTGATACTTAGCAAGGGCGCGTTTGAAGTAGCAGTAAGCCCAGGCAGGTCTTGCTTTGCCGAGACGTGAACTTTGGAACTGTATTTTCTCGTTGATATGCTATTTTTCACAAGCAGGAGGTCATGCCTTCGCTAAGCACATGCTTAACTCTTAACAAAATTTTTCACATCCTAATCTGACCCAGATGCAAAATATAACAATTCAACTATCGCATAGTTATTAAAACAGCTTATTTGGAAGCAGTGGGGTTGATAATGGGATCGTAAAACATCTTTCAATGCTAAACTTAAGGCATTCATTTCCCTAAGTGTGTGAAATCAGAAAGCAAGCTAGGAAGCTGGGGGAATTTAAAGAGATGGCTAATGTTTCAAAGCAGCCAAGTAGCTAGCTTTTTGTTTGGTTTTTTTTTTTTTTTTACTTTTTTTTTTTTTTTTTTTTTTTTTTAAAAAACATTTCC
>VFFE01008282.1:7649894-7741872 GCA_008921705.1 Burhinus oedicnemus
TATTTTTTTTTTTTTTTTTTTTTTTTGCAAAACCAGCATCCGTAGGGACTCCCTGGTAATTTCCCTGCATGTTCAGAGTCACAGCCATTCACTGGCCTGCTGCCAGCCCATTTCTGATTACCGGCTCCTAAAACAATTTCAAGCAATACGAATTACATTTTGCCATCCAAGACGAATGATATCACTTCTGCACAGAAACAGTCTCTAAATGAAATAAGGCATTATCCATTAAAATAATCCATTAAAATCACAGTGTGCAAGAAATACACCTTTCTTAGAAAGCATCTTCTTAAAGAGTAAAGGATTAGGAAATGCACCAAAGCCTGGCAAAGCTTGTGATTTAATCCGAGACTAAGATAGGTACAAAGATCTGAACATGCACCTGTAGCTCTGAGGGGTTTGGGTGGAGGTACAGCACAGTTATTCGCAGTAGATCATCAACAGTCGAGCAAATTGCGATTGTGATTCCACAAATGCTTTTTGAGCCCCATTGTATCAGACTAATCCCTTGCTTTGCTATTGACAAATTATGATATTTGATGTCTTCTGTAGAGCAGCCCGACAATTGCACCTGAAAATGAAGTAAGCAAACCTAAGAGATATTAAAGACACAGTGCAAAAACATCTGCATGTGACGGTACTCCGAGCAGACAGGGCTAGAAACACTTAATTTCTACTACTAAAATGAATTTTAAATATAGCCATGAATGAGGTCCTTTTAACTTACATCAGAAACTTAATTACAATACCCCTATTATAAACCTTCAGGTAGTTTTACATTAACGTCCAATATAATGGGCAAGATCAGACTTTGATCTTCTCTTTAAAGGTTTACAGACACTCAGCTTTCTCACATATTCAAAATTTCATGTTATCTTTATTTTTGATGTTTTATCATGCTACACCTACGTAAAAGCTGTGGGATCAGTTAAATCATGAGAACAGTTTTTCCTTTTTTTTTTTTTTTTAGATGATTTAGAGATTTAGAGCTCAGCACTTCTCAAATCATTTAATCGAGTATTCAGTCAGGCACTGAGAAAATATAGCAAATGCAACTGAGGGCAAATCAATGTAAGTGGAGCACAGCATAGTCAGGATAAATAAGTGCCCTGACCAGCTGTGGGGTTTGGGATGCCCTAAGTGCTGCAAACAAGCAAATGGAAAAAATAATAATAATAACATTATGACATGGCAGCAGTTTCTCAGGATGCATCAATAATACTGGAAGCATCAGGTTTTTTTAAATAAACCTCTTTTACTCGGCGTTACAGAGTAAGTTGTTGTTGTGGCAGGTTGTCACCTTGCTGTTGCACCCAAAGAAGGGAGTGTTGCATCGTGTGGGTCCCGCAGCCGGCAGCAGTGAAGGCAGAGACCCATCTCAGCACTATTACCTGCTCTTCTTCTACAGCGCCTTTTGGCCTGCCTTGGATTTAGTGCTTAACGTTTGGCAAAATTAAGACAAATCAAAATAAGAGAGTCTTGCAGTTGAGTGTTGGCAATGTAGGTGGCACCACGCTGCCAGTCTTGCAGTGGCCCAATATTGCTCGTGCTCACTAGGTAAGGATGAGATGCAGGTAGAAATCCTGACTTTAATGCAGACTACATTTAGACTGTAAGCTATATATGGAAATTAATTTGAGCCTTCAGGAAAACTGATTAAGTATTCCTTGCAGGGAAGAAGGGAAAGAAGAAAAAAAGGTTTGTTTCAGTGGATCAGCTGCTGGTGGGAAGGAGGTGTCAGCATTAACTTTGGACTTGTGGCTGCACTGAGTTTTACACTTACAGCAGCATTAAATTTCTTCTATTTCACAGTTCGGTGATTGAATTTCATCTTTGAATTGGACACAATTACTGTTCTGGGGTCAGCTGAATTTGTTATGCAGTTTTCAGGTACCATGCTTACTAAATTTCACAGGAAAACAATTAATATTCACTCATCTTTGAAATACAGGTCTCCACCCTCTGCTCTTTCCCCTCTCTCTGCTCTTTAAACAACTGCATACACCAACATTTCCAAACTTGGGAGCTATTCCTATCACATCCCAGCCCGGGAAGTTCCTTGGGCAAATGGGAAGTAATTTATTTACCTGGCAACACCTTTTCCAGCTTGGCCAAGACAAGCTGCGGGGAGATGGTGCGCCCCCCTCTCCTTCCCTGGTGCATCCCACCCAGAGCCCAAATCTATTCCTCCTAAACCTTCCCCGCGTGCCAGCACCACCCACATGCTTGTCCTTCAGCTCTCACTGGCTCTGCATTTCCTTCTTTCCTTTCTTTTACCAATGCTTGGACATAAAAGTAAGGTCTGACTCAACTCCTGGTGGATCTCATAGGAACTGGTGAGGTTCAACCAAGGACAACAGGTCTAGCAGGCAACTCTGGTGCTGGAAAAGCCACAAATGATCCCACAACTATTTCCAGCAGCTCCAAAAATGAGTTCGCTTCCTACAGATGAAGGATCACTGAGTTTTATTTATAATGTATTTGACTCCATTCAAGTGCCTCTCTGTTATTTAAGTCAGAAGATGAAAGCGGGACAGAAATAGCCCATCTTCCAGTAGCATAATCCTTACAAAGCCATTTGGATAAATCTTCAGGACAGCTCAAAAATGCACTGGACACCAAATGTACAGACCCAGACACTGTGCAAAACTGTTTTAATGCTACCTTTGTCTCTTCATCCCTCCTGAATGCCAAAGTTTGCCAAGGTTTCTGTTCAAAGCTACCAAGACTGCGCTACATGAAGCTCCGAGTGACTGTACTGGGATTAGTAAAGTATTCTCAGCTGTTTCTGAAAAAAGTATTTAGATAAATGCCAAAGGAATGGTTAATATCTCTAATGCACAGACCTCTGCTTCCATCAAGTGCTACCGCATACAACGGGAACTGCCAAGCACATGGATGCATTTGCCACAACATTTTTCTGTTTCCTCTGGAATGAGACTCATTATCATCAGAAAGCTTTCTGCTGCATTTTTATTTCATCAGTACAGGCCCTAATTCTATAAAACAAATGCAGTAAAATATTGTAACAGCAGCCTGCTTCAAAGGCACTGATTTTTTTTCACTAGCGCTTCCAACTGACATCTGACACAGCCCATTATCATATCAAAAGGTCAAGTCAGCAAGAGGAAAGCACATAGATTATTACCTAAATAAAAATGACCTGGTTTTAAAAGCTAATTTAATATATCCCTTGTGAGCGACATAGTGCATAACACAGTGCATTTTCTCAAGAGGAAAGCAGCCATAAAGTCTACCCTATGCAGATCTCTGCATGAGCAATGCAAGTCTGCAAGCAAATTCACCTTTAAAAAAGAAAGTCACAATTTAGCGGTCTCCACTACCTTCGTTTAGGGCTGTAACCCTGCACTTATCTCGATGGGCTCTCACCTTTTAACATCAACTCTGAGAGCTGATTTTCGAAATAAACACCTATTTATTACAGCAGTTGGGAAAATCCAATAGCCAGACTTGGATACAAACTACCAGTGGTTTCAGTATGAAATTACAAATTATTTAAGATCAAACACTGTTACACGCAAAATTCTCCAGCAGCAAGAAAAAAAGCTCTTGCATATTCGAAGCCAAATAACACTATCTAAAGTCTTGATTCTTCTAAACAGCCAGATATTTAAACTCATACAAACTTCACACGTAGCGATGATCAGCTATGATTTCTCCACAGCACTCACCAAGTAGGAGAATTATTTCAATTATTTACACAGCTTAAAAGAAATGATTGCAACCTCTACTTTTTACAGCATTTCTCCTCCACCCCCTTTTTGTACATCCCACGAGGTTTTTCCCCCCCAGTCTGGTGCTGTAGATAGCCAAGGCAAAAGCTCGTTCTCATATGGTCCCTAATTCAGAAAACAATTGACACAGAGGGAGATGGAGCCAATTATTACAGCCTGCAGGCTGCCCAGACGTTCCTAATGCTGTAAGCCAGTAAATATTTTCTCTTGCAGAAAAATTACTAATCTAATCGCACTCTGTGTGTCGGTGAATTATCTCAGCGAAAGTTTTCCAAAGCTGTGGCCCAACAGAAAGTCAGACCTTAATTAAACCATTCTCTTCAACGGGTAGCTCCCATTTTGGAACTTTTAACTTAGAAAATTTCCCTTTTGGCAGGGGTTAAAATCTTTCTTGGTTTATCTTACCTGTATTTCTAAAAGAAAACACGATAAAGAAATAAAAAGCATCCTTTCCTCATACATGGGGTTGTTTATTATTCACCCAAAACCCACAGACTGGCTCAAAACCACCACGTACCACTGTACTTGCTGACACAGCATCTGTGTGCAAAGCTTTCCCATCTTAACGAAATGAGCGGTTGCATGAAGATAAGCTAGTTCCTGCTGCGTGCTGTGGCCCGTTTCTTGGAGCTGAAATGCCAACTCCAGCCTTAATATGCTAATGGAGAGGTTGGCCAGAACTTGCACCTATAGACCATCAAAGAGCAGATGTCTACACTACAGGCACACCAATGCGTGTGACCAGATCACTGCCAGCCACCTTCAGACAAACACCGCAATCACAGGATCAATGAAGAGCAGTCTTTACATGCAAGGTGAATTAAAATATCTCTTAGCCCAGATGAGGAACATGGTTTTGAAGCAAGTCTCCTGAGGAGTCCCTCTCCTGTCTCCGAGTGGGACAAGGGCATGAGAACTGGAGCCCTCTCTCAAGTGGTGCTAAACTGGAAGACATGCCTCAGGAGGCGATTTATGTGCCCCAACCACTGTTTAACGTGGAGTCCAGGGACCCAGACTTGAAGTAGCCCAAAGGAAAACCCCATTGAAATGCAAGTAAGTGTACAGCCGGTTCTTGTCACCAACATTTTTCTCTGCTCATCTAGTCCTCTCGATCTGTGCTGCTTACTGAGACAGACCCTATTCACATGCAACAAGCTGTCAACTCCCAGAGACAACTTCAACCATGAAAATAACTCTCAAAGACAACCTCATGAAGCAAAAGAGAAGGTTATATGGGAAGGAGACACACGTAGAGCCAGCAGTGGTCCTCCAAGGACCACCATCGAGGAGCCACAGAGGACACTTGAAATACTTTCTCTTGTAAACATGCTGGCAAGGGAGAAACTAGATGGAGTGCGGGATATGGGGATTTAATCTTGGAAAACACGCTACTTGGAGGCAGCTCGGGGGGAAGCCTTCAACAGCAGATGGCACTTGAACACCAGCTACCAGCCGCCAGGAGATGTCAGGAGCAGGCTTCTGGCCAGCCACGCACACAGGCACTTGCTTATGGCTGGGAGACGAAAACTTTTCCTAAACTGGCACCTTCAAAAAAAAACCAAACTAGTGCTAAAAGGTATTGCGGTACGTAGTACCATTTTGTAAGCAGCAAATGAAAGGAAAAAAGACGGGGCAGCATACCACCTTGCTTCATCAAACTGGCAAGCTGTATCTGTACCTTTCTCATTAGAATAAAGCCAATTTTACTTTTAAAGCCAGGGTGGAAGGGGAAAAGTGTGTAGAAAGTATGCACAGAAAAATGAAAAATACTAATAACCACCCTCTGCACCAAAACTAAGTCAATGAACTGCTAGGGTGCTTTGTTATGAATAAACGTAGTGAGAGAGGAGGTGTAAAGTGAAAAAAGGGATACCTCTGGCCAGTAAAACAAAAGGTTTGGATGGAGCTCGTTATTAAAAAACAGCTCAAGGAAAGACGAAGGGCATTTGGGGCCAGAGCTGCTAGGCAAGGAAAAGGCATCCTATACCTACACAAAGGTCTCTGCCCCCTTGAGCTCTATGAAAAGGAGACAATTTTGGCTCTGAGTACCAAGATGTATTCCCTCAGGGCTGCGACACAGCTGGAATTAAAAAAAAAAAAAAAAAAAAAAAAAAAAAAAGGGCAAAAAGTGCAATCAAAATAGCCTGGATCCGCAGAGGGCCTGGAGCAACAGCATGATGGCACCAGTGTCTGGACTTCAAGAGGGTATTAATTTCAAGCCCTGCTGCCACAGAAAATCAACATCAGGAGATAATTCTGGATGTGACAGGAGAAAAGGAGTACAGGAACCCTGGTAATCAGAGCAGACACTCTGCTCGACCGGGCAAAGCCCAGACAGCTGCCATCTTTCCAACCTTGGTGGTGAGGGCCACCCTGTTGCTGTCCTTGTCTCTGTGACACGGGAGAGGCTCTCCCTTGCTGCAGCCATGTCACAGAAAGGTCGGAGCAAGCCCAGTACTGGACCTCATCTGATGACCTTGTTGGTGGTTGAAGTAGTGGGAAGAGATTAACTTCAGGAGTTTTCTGGATGGGGAAGACACCAGCACAAGGGATTTGTGTGCCTGGAGCTAATGGTGTTTGCTGAACCCTCACCTCACTTGGCACCAACTGCAGTAGGAACGACCTATTTCCTCTTGGATTTATGAGAGCTGCAGTAGTGGCTCCATATGAACTGATCTACACTTAGATGGGTCTGCTGCTTATGTAGGTATCTCCTTCATGCCCTAAATACCAACACTGCTGGGCCTGACACTGGGACGCAAGTCCTGTTCTTCTGAAACTCCCATTTTCTCAGAACGTGAAGCGAATTAAATGTTTGCCTCTCTCCTTCACCTTTTCTCTGGTAAGGCTGTAACCATAGTAGTCATTAGTCAATGAATTTATTAACTTATCTGAATATGTCCGAGGAGTAGAATATTAATTATATAGTCTCACAGATGATACGTTGATGATTTCTGATTTAAGAGACTGAACACAAAGAATGCATATTAAGGAGAACTGCCAATCCCAAGCTTGCAAAAACCAGGGAAAAGTGTCTCCAAAACTGGTATTAGTTGCGTAGCGAGGTATTTGTTGTAAACAAGTAAATCAGTTCTGGTGCTGGAGTAAGCTTATGTTATAAAGACAATCTCTGTAATCATGAGGATAAAAAGGAATTCTTCCATTTAGATGAAAGGCACAATTTTTATGTTCACCTGAATTTAAAAAAACTCACAAAACAGCATCAAAGATGACTCAGCTTAAGCACATGAGCAACTTTTTTGAATTCCCCTGCTTTCAGCAGCCCAGGTGCACACTTGCTTTCCTAGAGAGACACATCTTCTTGAGGGAAGGCCAAAGCCCTTGAACAACACAACTTTCTTCAAGGTCTGCTTGGCAGGGACTCCTGGGCACCTTCTCACTGGAGCACTGACACAGCCTTGTGGTGGGCACCCCAGCTGTCTGTGCAGGCCAAGAGCCAGGCATTTAGGACACAATCCAAAGGTCCCCATGCAGAACAGGGAGACACCTGCAACCATCGCAGCCAGTATGCGGATACCTAAAACTACAGTCCCCCTGTGACACCTCATTTAGTGGTCCAGGAAGCCCATCTGCTCAGCTGAAATATTTTTGAATGGTGGTATGTATATTCTTTGCCTTCAAAAGCTGGGTAGAGTTTGCTCTTTCCTTCAAATCATGGCCACGGGTAGGAAGATGTAGCTCAGTTGCCTACTTTTTGATAGCTTGAACATTTTCCCAGGTCCTGAGAGCACCCTAGCCATATCTCAAGGCTTAGCTGGGAAAACATCAAGCTGCCAAGAGATAAATGAAATAAAAAGCTGTTCAGCCCTTTTGGACCTGGAGGACTGCTGGATACACAGAAAGATCTTCTGACCCTGTAACTTCTGCCTAACATCCTCTCAGCCATGTCCTGCCCTGGGACTATGAGCTCTGTGACCCCAGGGTCACACTCTAGCATGGAGATCAAAAAAACCCACCAGTGCCACCAATTTGGTAGGCATTTCTGCAATGAACTCCTACCTATGGCCCGAGTCCTGCTTTAGGAACATGAATCTGCATTGGATGCAGTCTAAACCTGTGCTTTTGCTGAACAGGAGCCTATAAATTAACAGGAATTTAATAATCACCTTGATATGGTAGATTTATACAAAAATATATTTGCTGCCATTTTGTAGGTATTTTTATATCTATCATTTCAGTTCACATTTCTTAACCAACAGCAACTGATAAGAAAATACTAAATTGTTCACATTTTGGCCCTGAATGTGGCCACCACACCAGCCAAAAGCAGGCTCTGACGTGCCATAACGACATCTCACAACGACGTCCTCTGTATTTACTCTGTGTGGTTACATCTGCTGAACATCTGACCTTTGCGTGCACCATCTTGATTCACCTGATCCATGGTGAGACACAGCTATACAGAGAATTTCTATCCATCCAAAAGCCTTTTGCCACCTGCCATACAAGCACTGAAAATGAGATGCTAGCTACAAGGATGCAAAAAAGAGGAAAAAAATATTTTTCATGTGATTTGAGTTGTTTGAAGCTTCACCAAACCCGAATGTGCTGTATGTGCCAAGTTCTTCCCTTTCACAAACCTCCCCTTGGAAAAGATAAGCCCTTGAAGGACAATTAGCTGGAGCTAATTAACAGCTGCTTGAAAAGTAATCCAGGTTAAAATTTCTGCCAAGTAGACTTTTCTCCCAGAGGAGTTTTATCTTGTGAGATATAGAAACAATAACTCCTGAGCGACAAGACTTTCTGCAGAGGCTTCCAATGCATCTCACTTTACTCTCAAAGTAACTTTGCCATTTTTCCCTCTTCTATTCATCTTTTTGCAGGCATTTGCTTTCAAGGAAGTCGAGCAAACATGAATATGGTATTGACTAATAAATGCCCTATCTTTCGAAAGAGTATTCCTTTTTTTCATGCTTCTCCAGGCAGACAGCACTGATCTCTTCTGCTTTTTCGAAGTCAAAATGTCAATATGCGAAGGGCAATAATGTCACTGTCACCTACAGTCTCGAGTGACAGGACTAAAGCACAGGCCTCTGACTTTTAAGATAGAAAAGTTGCTATCAAAAATAATCGATTCTTCCTTTTGGGGAACAATTCCTCCATCACCAGGAATCCTTTGCTTTGCCCTTCTGTAGGGACCAAATACTTGGCATTAGAAGAAAAGAAGAGGAATAAAGAAGATAAAAGCTCAAAAATGTTAAGGTCAACACTGACCCGTTGGTTCCCAAACTAAAGAGCTTATCCAAAACAGGTCCAAAACTGCAGCCCTCCCTTAAAGACACGTTATAAAGCACACAAGAGCTCCTGAAATTCACAAAACCATCCTGAAAAAGTCTCCAATACAATCTGCACATAAAAGCAGTACCTGTGATAATAAATTACTACGTGATACTCTATTAATAATACAGCTTAAAACCGTAGATATGAAAAGACAGACTATGAAATGGTGAACGGCAAGTCCTAAGTGCAAATATTGCTTGGTGCTAATGGGTTGTGGCGTAACCTTATAAAAGCTTCTGTGATAACAACATCATGCTATTACTAAAACCAAAAATCCCCAGTTTCATTATCAATGTTTTCTTCTTTTTTGTTCACATGGAAATCAATATAATCCAAATAGTAACACTGAAAAAAAAAATCTAAAATAATAATAATTGCACGTGCCTGGGATACTTGAAACTGCTGAAGTTAATTTTCCAACACTTCAGAAAATGCTTTGCATAAGCTGCTACTGGCATTAAAATGCCATGTTTTCAGCTGGTACTGAGAGTTTATATATATATAACTGAGAGGTTTTTTTGTATATGTGTGTGTATATATATATATATATATATATCTCATATCTAACAGCTAGTTATCCACTGCTATAGCACTATGTCCACTTGGCTTTACATTGCATTCTGTGCCCAAAATACCTATTATCTGGGATGGTAAAAGAGGCTGATAGCCTCCTGCCTTTTTAACTGAGTCGACGAAAATTTTAGGGAACTTAACACGTTCGAAGAAGAAAGCTTACATGTTTGAACTGGGGTAGGGAAATATTATTCTAAACAAAAATGCAACTCTGGGGTGACTTTTAGTACCTTAAAATAAATTAAATACGATTGAAAATGTATTTCAAATATCTCTCAAAGATCATAAAAAAGGAAATACTATCTTAATTTGTGAGTACTTTGTAATATTAGCAAGTCTTGTCCAGCAAACTAAGTTTCTTGGGATGCATATTTATATTCAGAAACAAACAAACCAAAAGTTATTTTTAAGCAACTACCTAATCAGGGCTTCTCATTTTCTTTCCACTGAAGTGCCAAATTCCTTTGTTATACACTATTTCAAACACCTCTGGTTTAATGAGAAGGTACTATGTATAACTTAAGAGCAATCTTAAATTTAGATAACTGCAGACCACTGATGAACAGTCACACTGAGTACTGGACTTTGAGATAACACCTATCCCCTTCTTTAATGTGGTAGTAATAATAATAATAATAAAAACCCCAGAAGAAAAGTAAAATAATTTTGTAAGAGTAAAAGTAAAATAGTTTTATATAGAGCAACTTTTAAACTACTTTTGCTTTTGAATCATACCAACTTATATTCAGTATCCCTCTAATCAGAACAAGTTCCTCTTCAAAAGCTTTATTGTTGGTATGGAATCAAAGTACAGACATAACAATGTTTTCCTATTAAAACCAAATTGTAGATTAAGAATGAATGAAGAGTGGGATTTTTCTGGAAATATTTTAAAATACACTACAGCTCGCTTCTAAAAGGAATGAATATTTATAGTAGGACTTTAGATGAATATAATGCTTCACATCAAAGTAGCTCTAGTATTCATTCAAAAATGACAAAATCGATTTCCCATTCTTTGTCTCAGAACATGTTTGGACTTTGTGAAAATGTCTGAAAAAGATCAGAGTTCTCTAAAGAAACAAATCGTATTCAACAACGATTTCCTTTGCTACTTGTGCTTTCCAGGATCTGTAATTTCTCACCTTGAAATATATCAAGAGAATTATTTTGTAATATATTTTGAAGATCCAACACTTTTGTGGACTCAAACATCACGATTAAGACGGACCTTGGGACCACCCAGCTCTGGGCACCAACCTGAGGAGACCCATCTCCTGCTGGTCCTCCCACATTCATGGAGAGAGCCAGGGACAACAACTATCATCTTGAGAAAAAGCAGGTTTTTTTGGAATTACAATGAAGTATCATCAATAAAAATGAGGTTAAGATTTTATGCTGAACACAACGAGCAGACACTTACTTTGCTTTTGCTTCTGCATCTTCATAGGCTTTATTGGAAACATCATCTAGGCCGCCAATCAGATGTTTGAAGGAGCTGTAAAAATAAAGGTACATTTTTAGAGGAAGAGTTTCCATTTGTGAGCCAAGCAAGCCAACGCGGCTCTTTGGCAGCAACCAGATGCCATCCCTCGATGCCTGGGATGGCCATCGCTGGCCGGGGCCAGGGATCTGCTGGGAAACACAGCCTCAGACGTGCTGGAGAAGGAGTGGAAATGCAATAACCAATGTCAAGAAGATCCAAACTTACTGATCTAGGCTCTTTTAGGGACTGAATCCACTGAAATTACTGCTGAAGTTTTTCCTCCCTCCAATCTAAGTTTCAGAGTAAATCTGTCAACGGAGCTGGTAAGCCCCATGATGGTGAGGTGCCACCACCATACCCCTGTCCTCCACCCAGAAACCCTCGAAATCCCTCTATTTTCAAAGTGAAGGATAATCTTTATTTCCGTATCCTAGCTTTCTGATCTTTAGAGAAACAGCAGCCAAAAACACAGCAAAGAGAAATTAAAAGGAATAAAAAAAAAATGAGAAGGAAAAAAAAGTGAGGGCAGAAAGGCAAGCAAATTGTCATACACCAAATTGCTTAATGACATTTAAGAGGAAATCTGGCTTTATTTGGGTTAAACTAAGTAAGACAGGGTGAAATGTTAGGAGTGTCTGATACACTTGGTGCTGAGCTGTCTTCTGTACAAGCAGCCAGTAGCTTGAGCAGTCCCCGAACACCACCCTCTGTCCCAGGGGAGATACAAAGGGCATAGACATATCGGAAAAAGAACTACAAAATCTTTTTATATTGTGAATGACTCAAACAAATGGACCCCATGACCATTTAATCAACTAACAAGCAACACTGCAGAGAATAAAAAATATAACTGTTTTGTCTTTGGAGTGATATTACACAGTGTCAGAAGACTAAATAAGAAATTGAAATTATTCCCAGAGTGTTCGTCACACACAGGTTTTATTTTTTTTCAAGGAAGAAAGCACCACTGGCAAAATGAGAAAAGAGCTAAGCTAATTTGAAAGGATGAACTGTTAGAAACTACAGTCTCTTGACTAATATCTGCCTTAAGGTCACAGCTTCAGAAATGAAAGTCCTGCAGTTCCTCCGGCTTCTATATGTTTGTGACACTCCTGAGACACTACATATAGAGCCAAAGAAGGGAAATGGCTATTAAGAAGTTGAAAAAAAATTAATTGAAAAGCTTGGAAATAATTGGGAAAAAAAAATCACCATTTAGGACCATATTTATGAATTTAGGAATAAGAACAGAATATTTAATATGGCTTTCTCTCAACAAAGACTTTTAGGATGAAAGAGAATCAAAGCTATTCAGCAGGTGAGGAAAATACAGGGCAGGTTAATAAAGGTAACAGTTTGCAGATTGTTTCCATTTTCCGCCCCCCTAAATCACTTGGTTTCAGATCACGTGACATTATATAGGATAAAGAGCCACAGATGAAAAACCTACTGACCGAAAAGCTCCAAACCCCAGCTGTTTGTGAAAATACAGCAACCAGCAGAATATCACCAGCCTGATGTCTTCGGGTTGAGCAGAGGGCAGCTGTGGGAAATGCAATATCCCGCGACATACGAGGTTACCCAGGGTGACTTTGTGCTCCCTCTGGCATCAAGTGCGATGGAACTGTTCAGATCGCGCTTTACTTGGGTAAAGCTTAAACACGCCGTACAGTCTTAACTGGGTACTTAAGTTTCCGGCTGCATCAGGAGATACCTGACCCTAAGTGAGGTACCCTGTGTGCAGGCGGCGAGCGGGGACATGACTTCCAGAAGAACAAAAGGAGGTTTAATTATCGTGCTTTATCAACAGCAGCTGGAAAAAGCCATATTTTACCCATTACTGTAATAAGCATGAGGCAAGAGGTCACAGTCAGGAGAGGTATTTATACTGGTTTGTATCTAGAGCTGCTTGCTGTATCAGGCTTTTCTAGCGTGGCCTTTTGCATAATTACAGTCATCACCACGCTGGAAATATCCTCTGCCCACACAAATTCCCTGAATTTTCCACTTTGTTTAACTCATAATATTTTAAATGATACAATGTACGAAGTCTTTTACACAGCACAGGGAAAGCAACAGGAATTCATTGATGAAGAAGGCAAAGACCCCTTTGCTCCTGCATGGAAATTGTGTTAGGGTTTTTTAGCACGGCAGGCTGTAGTTTTCAATATTAAGATGTGTTAATCACCAGTGTCTTTTTGACCCCAAATTCCTTACTTGGCAGTGAAAATACAAAAAATTCAGCTCATTCAACACATCAAGGTTTATCTTTCTTGTGCTGAAGATGTGCCATAGGATGAAGCCAAACCCTTGAAAGACGACAGTGAAAGCAAAGCAAGATGTGTATGTTAATGCACACTTGCACCACAAGCAGATATTTAGGCAATTAAGCCAGACATAGTAACACCATAATCCTTCTGGAATGCTGTAAGATGTGACCTAAGGCTTAAAATGCAATCTAAAATAGTTCAGCTTGGTTTGCTTTCATGTGGTTAGGAAAACGTGGCAGGGTTAAACATCCAATTTTTTTTTGGTAATGCAAATAAATCTTTGTCTAGTGAAACTTTGCGTGGGCAAATTAAAATAAAGTCACTGAAAGGAGTAACAACAGCTTGTCTAATTGCCTTAATATGTTAAGCAAGACTTAGGACTGGGCAAGATACTGAAGTTCACTTGAGTCACTTTTTCATTGCCTATCTCAGCACTGTTGAAGTATCATCTTGGTCACAACTTCCCCAAGAATTTAATCAGAAAACTGCTCATTTTCTTTCTCCGCATGGCCTTCTCTCTTCATTTTTTCTATTCTCTTCTCATAACCAATTTTCTCCATGGATAAACTTCACCCCAACTGGGAAAAACAGTAAAGCAGCAAAAACTAAAATCTCCAATGAAAGAGTTCAGCTCAGTTTGTATGGGGTCAGTCATGCTCAGATAATACTTTTTTATTTTATTTTTCTCCAATTTCCATTGCCAAGAGGGTTGATACAGTAACCTTTCTTGACACCTCATAGCTATCCCTGTTAAAAAACAAAACCAGGCTTTTGAATACAGACAAAAATGTAAAATCCAGAGTGAAAAACCTGAAATATCTGAAATATTTAAAACGTTTCCTTAAAAAACCCTGTATCATCTTGATATGCACAACCGAAGAAGGCAATAAGCAGAAAAACCAGCATTTAGCACTCAATATCTGCAAATACGATGTAGTTTTGTAGCACTACTGGCCTTCATCAGCAGAGTTTTAGTGGCTCTTATCCTTCAGCTCCTCTCTTTAACATTTGCATTAGGCAATTCTGTACTCCCAGCACCCACAACATTACATCTGGTAAATCTCAGTGCTCCAGGAAAATACTGTTATTAACATAAATATATTATATGGAGTAAAAAAATCACATATAAATAAAAGATGAACCTGAATCATCTTCAGTGTAAATATTCTTACAGTTCAGGAGAATCTATGAACATTTTCAAATACTTCTCCAGTTTCAAGAGCTATGTGTGAAAAAAAATAGTTAAAAAAGTTGCACCAACTTCTCTCTCAGGGTGCCAATGATGATCAACATGTTAGGAATGAGTTTTGAACCTTTTCCTCCTGTTTTATCTCCATACAAAGTAGCTGCAAGTAAAGTCTGTCTGTACATGTTTGTTCAAATTGATCTACAGAACAGATGCTCAAGGTTGTCCCACTTGTGTCTACACAATTTTTATCAGAAGATGTTTTATAGAAAATTTCCTAGAGGACCAATCCATCAAATCCAGCATATCGTAATTGTTACCTTTTCCCCAGTCAATCCAACTGTACTTCTGCAACAAATCTAATAACCCCTCCAGGGAGCCTGTCCAGGTCCCTCTGGATGGCATCCCTTCCCTCCAGCATGTCAGCCGCTCCACACAGCTTGGTGTCTTCGACAGACTTGCTGAGGGTGCACTCAATCCCACTGTCTATGTCATTGATGAAGATATTGGCAGGCTGAGAGAGTTGGGGTTGTTCAGCCTGGAGAAGAGAGAAGGCTCCACGGAGACCTTATAGCACCTTCCAGTACCTAAAGAAGCCTGCAGGAAAGCTGGAGAGGAACTTCTTACCAGGCCATGTAGTGATAGGACGAGGGGTAATGGCTTCAAACTGGAAGAGGGGAGATTTAGATTAGATACTAGGAAGAAATTCTTTACTGTGAGGGTGGTAAGACACTGGCCCAGGTTGCCCACAGAAGCTGTGGCTGCCCCATCCCTGGAGGTGTTCAAGGCCAGGTTGGATGGGGCTTTGAGCAACCTGGTTTAGTGGGAGGTGTCCCTGCCCATGGCAGGGGGGTTGGAACTAGAGGATCTTTAAGGTCCCTTCCAACCTAAACCATTCTGTGATTCTATATTAAACAGTACTGGTCTCAGTACAGACCCCTGAGGTCTGGACACCACTTGTCACTGATCTCCTTCCAAACATTGGGTCTCTGGATGTAACCACCCAGCCAATTCCTTACCCACCAAACAGCCCACCCATCAAATCCATCTCTCTCCAATTTAGAGAAAAGGATGTTCAACTTGCAGGTTGTTCAAGAGCAATAGTTATTCATTCACATGGGAGTGAAATGCAGCATAATCTGACATTAAGCCTCAGCAAAGTCAGCTGAAATTTCTCCTACAGCTTGGTTGGAGCCGGATGATCAGCTTCATCTCACCTCCTGCGTGGTGGAGACTGCTGATGAGGCCAGAGAGCATTAAGGACCAAATCCCACTGAAATTCATTATTCTGGTAAAGGAAGTGACTTAGGTAATTGCAAGACAGAAAGAATGTCAATGTTGTCCTTCACAACAAATATTTTCAGGATAAGTGGGAACAAAATGGCTTTAAGTCCATGTGATGCATCAAATGCTTGCTGCACTGCAGGTCGTTTTCATTGTTAGATCATAACTCTGCTCATTTCTACATCAGAAAAGGATGCTGAAAATCCAGTGTTGCAAAGCATGTCTCCATAGATCTGCAAGAAATAGTTATACAACTCTGAGTGTTTTGAGGGTGTTTTTGTGACTGTAATGTCCTCCTTGTTTCACAAGGAAATTAAAATGCAAGGCAGCACTGACATCATGCAAGTCTGGGAATTAAAGACCCATCATATTTGGCTTTCTTCATGGTATTTTCAGCTCCCACTGTTTCACCCCTGTAGCATTTCAATACATATTTTTGGAATTTCAGAAATTATTTTAGGCAAACCATTTAATCTTTTCATGCTTAAGCAACATCCTGTCTCAAACCCAACTCTTGTAGAGCTTGCTTGGTGGCCTGGCTCATCCCTACAAAGAAAGTTTCCTGTATTATTACCCTCAAAATCCTCCAGCAACTAAAACGGCCCTACAATTGCTGATAATATTGCCAAATCCAGAGACCAGTCTTCCATCTCTCTTAGGAATAAGTTGGTATGATATCAAGGTGTGACTCTTACAGTTCAAGCGTTACCTAGATGGGAGTACGTCAGCTGTATTAGCAGTGTGGCTCTCAGGTGTTCTGTGGAACAATTTTTGGATGTCTTGGGAAGACTTTTACAAGGAAGCTGGAAGAGTTACCCTGATGACAAGATAATGCCAATATTAGCCCCTACTGTCAGCAAGACTGAAATTCTCCAGTTTCTCAGAGAAATGGATTGACCGTTAAGGAAATGGTATTTTCCCATAACTTGTTCTTTGAAATTGCAACATCAGTTTTGCTGAAACACTGCAGATGGAGACACACACAAAGCATGAAAATTACTGCTTCAATAGTTACATTTGATTAAGCAAAGAGCTTGTCTTGTAACAGAAAATATTAGGCAACCTTAATGACATGCGTCGCTCCTCCTTCTGCACAGAACAGCTTCCAACTGTAGGTAAAGCTGACTTCCAGTTTCCATTGCTACCTTGCATATAAGTCAACGGGAATGTTTACCATGACCACCACAACAAACCAAATGTTGTAATATTCTGTGTATCTGGATACAAAGAAATGCTATTTTTCCTCATTAACAGAACAGCGTCTGCACAATCTTCCAAATTTACAGAAGACGGTGATTTTCTCCATATTAAAATTAGCTTCTACAGTTATTCGCATGCCTATAAAATAATAATCTAAGAGAAAATCTGTAACAAGAAAGTCAGAACTGGTCAGGACACAGGACAATCGTCCTTGAACTATAAATAGTGCTATAAATAGCATTACTTTTCGTGCACTATAAATAGGATTCTTATAAATAGTGTTACTCTGCTGCTAATTGCAGAGCATTACTAGAATCTCTGGTATAGATTAAGTTCATCAGTTTAAATTTAACTTGTACTTCCTTACTATTTCAAGGGCATTATATACCAAGAAGGTGGCACAAGAGACAAGCAGAGAAAGAGTCTGTAAAATGATCAGGAATGACTGACTCTGCGATTACTAGTTATTTGGGTTTTTTAATGCTTACAGTGCAAAACAAAAATATCCCTTACAGGAGTGTTCAGAAAAAATGCATAAATTACTTGTTGCTTTGTATTTCTCTGAATTAATGCTTGCTAAATGATCTAATTGTGTCAAGTTACCTTCTCTGTGTCCCACAGAATGAAAAGGGATAGTGTGTCTTTTATCTACCAGGCTACCTTGCTTGTGTATGAGAAAGAAAACCACTCAGCTGACAGTCCTGACATTTGCCATCTGTTTTCAATGGATAGACCAAAATTATTTTTTTTTCAGTTGATCATAAACAAACTACCATATCAGAAGACCTAGGATTTTTGAAGTACTATTCCCCAGTTCAGCCATTACAGAACACTAGATTTCTAGAAATTAAGGACTGGAGGATAACTGAATACAAAACCCTTGTGTCAAAGCAGGATTGAGCGTATGTAGATCCTGACAAGATACTCGAGCATCTCTCATATATCTCATCAGAATATGAGAAGGGCTTGTGAGGTCACTCCTAACCCAGCATCTGACCTTTGATGGTGTCTTGCATCAAAACTACGTGCCCAGGGAAGACTTCAAGGACAGAGCAAGCATTTGTGATATTTGCCTCGGAATTCTCTTACACCTCTCTGAAAGTTCCTAGCCCAGAGGTACGTCCTACATATTTAAAAAATCCAATGGATTTTTTTTCCTTTTGAACACTCACAAACTCTTCTCATTTTCCCATAGCTCTGTGAATGATCCCCATGTGAAAAGGTGCCTTCTTCTGGCTTTTGCCTGCATCCTGCAGGTTTCTTTGGGTTCTTGCATTGGGGGAGACAGTGAAAAGTCAATTCCCATTCATCCCACTCACCTCTCATGGTTTCATAGAGCTATACTACATTGCCTTGGAAGGATCCCCATGGAAGATCTGTCCATATCTTTTGATGGTCTATGCCAGTGCTTCACTTCCCTCACAACTGGAAAACCACCCCGAGTCATGTTGAATTTTCAAGGTAATGCTAACTTTTTTTAATCCCATTCCCAACAATTGTAGAGAGCAGTTGAACTTGCAGCACTGTTTTCTAGAGCCCAGGCATTTCTTTTCTGGATTAAAATCCCCTAATTCCTTCAAGGTCTCTACACAAGACATTATTTTACTCTTCTGATCTCCTCTATCTCCTTTGAGCTGCAGAGCTTCAAGCAGGGCTATGTCCTTTGGACGAGGGGTCTCCATCCCCACATGGACTTGAATAACAACATCTTGCTCTGACGTTTGCCAGAAGCTTGATGCCTTTCATGACATTTTGCTGACATGAACTCCATCTGTCTTTCACCATAATGCCCAGATCCGTTTCCACAGTAATGTTATCTCCCCATTTATTTCCATTTTGTCTTTCTGCACTTCTTAATTGCCTGCATTTGTCACTACTGAGTTTTGTCTTCTTGACTTAGGAGGACCTTCCCTCCGCTTCATCAAGGACCCATAGATACTGTGGCTGTACTACTCAAAATTAAATTACATCTCTGGAGAAAATGATCAAAGGCTCTACTTAAAAACTCTAAAAGGTGCGAACTGGAGATAGACCCCACCCCAAGGCAGGAAAATGATGTACTTACTCTCTGTCTATGACCAGACAAGTTACCGCTTCAGCCGCAATGACGTTGGCTGTTCTGACATCCTCCCTGAAAGAAAGAATACATTTACTAAGCAAGCTGTACTATTTTCATGACAATCTTTTTATTTCCAAACATATTGCATTCTTAAAGCATTTCGAGAATAAATTTCTGGGTCTCACACTGATTTGATGTTAATATCCATACAGGCTTCAAGAACGCAAAAGCTAAAAAACATGCATGAGCGGAAAAAAAGAAATAGGTTCCCCCTGTAAATAAGACATCCAGCCACACATCAGTTCTTACTAGGCACATTTGCGAACAGAAACAGTTTTATCAAAATATTAGCTATTCACATAGATTTATTTCTGAACATTTAGACTTCTACTTACGTCCTTCTCCCCAAAAAACCTACATGATAGCTCAGTGTTGGAAAATGAAGCATCTAGTTAAGGAGGACGTCAGCTCTGCTACTCAGAGCAGGTACAATGTATAGGGTAGGCTTTAGGACTCACTATGCATTTGCTATCTGAGCACAGAGGAGGCTGGGATTGTGCCTATAAAACATGCCTGATTAGGATGGAGCTTTTGAAAGGTCTTGGCATTAAAACACTGCGCTGATACTTTTCCCCAGCTTTTCAGAAATTAAAAACATTGCATGTAGAATTTTTTCTGTATCTTCATGACCAAATGTTTTGTGTTCTCCCTTTCTCCGGGCCCACCGAGAACTTGGCTGTGGCCAGCCCGAGCTATAAAACATGAAGTTAATTCATTTTAATCAGACCGATTCAGTGTTTCGTCAGGGTTTAAGAGGTGCCATTGCATTTTCTGTGTTGGCCAAACAAATGTACAGGATTCAGAGTCACTGTTTTATTCACATTCACTCCAAATCTTTCCATGTATGACACGTAAGTGAATTACAGGCAAAAGAGACCCAACTCTTTTAAACACACCTAATCATTTACACTGGAAAAACCACAGTACATTTCCACTGAAGAAGAAAACGAGATTTAAAAATGCTGCTAGAAATAGCAGTTTGCCTGTTTAAAGACTGGAGGCATTAAAGCAGTAATATAGTAAAAAAAGGGTGGTGCGTGTGCAGTCATACAGGAATGGGCATTCTCCCTTTAAGGTAATTGTTAATTAACTTTCATTTCTTTTGAGCTATCTTTAATATCTTTAAAACAGAGCAAGCAGAAATACAAATGAAAGAAACATTAATATTCAAGCCTACGTTCAAATGCTGTCTCTGAGTCTATTTTCAATGAAATTAAGTGTGTATTAGTGCTAATACCAATAAACAAAGTTATGGTAATTTAAGGCAAGTAGAAAGAAGTAGCTGAATAGCAGTAGACATTTACCTCCATTAACTTCTAAAACTTTGGTAAATATAGAGAGGATAAGGAATTATAATATTTAATATTCCATCAGATTGCTGTAGCCAACATTTCCTGGTATATTAATATATTAAAACAAGTATGCAAACCTTTTGGCTGTTCATTAATTCCAGTTAAAACTTAACATATTTCTCCCATTATCTCAGATGCCTCTCTACCACAAAAAGACAGTTTATACCTTTATAGTTATAGATTATAGACATGTTTCTAATTACTATATTATAGTTATATGATTCCAGACAAGGATAATATAGCTATTGGTGGCTTCAGTTCAAACTTTTTAAATAAACTTTAACATTAGAGATTAAAGCGCACAAGCAACTGTTATGGTTTCCACTATCTTGTACTTAAAACATCCTTTTCATTGGCGTGAAATGAATGTAGACCGAAGGCACTTTCCCAAAGGGCACTTCACTTGGCACAACCACTCGAACCAGAAGGATGGCAGGATTTTTGTAATGCAGAAAGTGACGCGATTCTGAGGTTTCCTGATATTCTGCACAGGCAGAAATAACTGATAAGTCAGGGAAAAAATCAGTTTTTTTTAATGAATGATAAAGCGGCTCACATATGAAGCACTAAGTCAAGAAATCGCTGTCTTTGGGTAACTCCGAAGCCATCCTGTGCATCCTTGCCTACAAACCCCACCTCTGGCATCGCTGGAGGACCCTCACCCCAGAAGTACTGAACGAGGGGACCAATGGGGGAAAGCAGCTTTCTGTTCCACAGCCTAAATCGATCATAAGTGGGTTTATAAACCTTGCATGCTCTCGTGTTAGGGGGTGTTTACCAATCAGGATGCAAGCAGGATTAAAAATCTCCTCAAATATCTAAAGACAGAAGGAAAAATCAACATCTTATCACTTCTACACTAATGTTAAACCTTTATGTGCATCAGTTGTGAAACACAAGACACACTCAGACTTCCAACCATCGCCAATACCTAATGTAGGCTTAAAAATGACAAATATATCTAGGGCCATGCCAGCCATCTACGAGTTAACCTCAGGCACCTTCAAACAACATAAATTGTCAGTCCATGTTTTGAAAGGTAATACTTCAACAGGCGACCACCAGCTACAGCACCTGGCATCAAATGCAACAAGTAATTACTAGACGTGCACAGCATTAAATGCAAGAAGTAATTATTAGAAGTGCCGAAGTGCAGAGTATTAAATAGAAAAGTAATTATTTGAAGTGCGTGGCATGAGATGCAACAAGTAATTCCTAGAAGTCCACAGCGTTAAATGCAAAAGTAATCACTAAAAGTGCATGGCATTAAATACAAGTAACTACTAGAAGTGCATGGCATTAAATGCAAAAGTAATTGCTAAAAGTGCACAGCATAAGTAATTATTTTAAGTGCAGGGCATTAAATGCAATAAGTAATTATTAGAAGTGCACCCCATCAAATGCCGTAAGTAAATATGTGCAAGCCTTGCTTGCCAGCACTGACTCGCACACTTTCTGGACTTCATCGCAGGATTCCTCATCACTGCTCCCCGAGAAACAGCACTCTTCATCAGAGGAATCGCCTTCGCTCTCCGAATACTCCATCGCTACTGTTTGCCTCCACCATTTCCCCCCGGGAAAACACCTTCTTCCTTCCAGCCCGTCACTGTATTTTGTCCGCCGGGTGAGCTCTGGTATTTTACAGCTCCTCCAGCTTCAGACTTTGGGACTTGGAGAAAGGTCACAGCTGCTGCCGGGGGGTTTCTAGGGTGCATCATTGGGAAATACAAGCAGGGGGTATTTTGGAGCCATGGAGACACACGCAGCTGCACGCAGGCGGGCACGGCTCCTGCTCCAGGCATGCACCAAAAACCCTGGCAGGAGACCTTGTACCACTTCAGCTCCTTAACCCCACGGTGGAATTAGATGGCAATGTTACCCACATTCCCAAAGCTCTTCCAAAGCATGTTATCACATCACTATAAACACAAGTACATTATTTAAGAGAGGAAACGCATATATATTTTTTTCTTCGTTATAAGTTGTTGCCCAGTTCACCCCATATAACTCAGGAAGCTTCAACAATTTTGCTTCTGATATGCTGCCAACAACTTAAATTCAGAACGATGATTTTTTTTAACCATTTCCAGGAAATTCTCTGATAAAAGTGTATTGATCCCACTATTTATAAAGCTGTGTTGGAAAATGTGCATAAGAAAAACAGAGGCAGTTTTAACCAGATATAAGGTCATATGTCAGCCTCTGTTCCCTGTTTTTACCCTAGGCTGTAAAAATTTAACTTAGATTTTAAAATCTTTAAGATGACTTCCACCTTTTTGCTTTTTACCTTCCTACATCCCCTAACTCATTGGAGTGCTGCTCCAACACTGGCTCTCACAGCCCCTACCACGCCTAACCCCTTGCCTTGGTTCCGGTGGGGATAGGGTTAATTTTCCTGAGGATCTGGCCCGGGACACAGGCATTCCATACCATGGGAGCCATGCCCAGTCTACAGGGGGGAGCTGGCCAGGGGAGAGGGCACTTGGAGTGGGCTGGGGTTTCCCAGGTCCAGTTGGTGAGCGGTGGTACAGTAACCGTGTTTGTACATTCCTCTGTCAGTATTATCATTGTTTTCCTCTTTCCTTCGCTGTTCTGTTAAACTGCTTTTATCTCAACCCACGAGCTTTGCCTTTTTCTTCCAATTCTGCCCCACCGCTGTGGGGTGGTGAGCGAGTGGCCTCCTGGTTCTTCACTGCTGGCTGAGGCCAAACCATGACACTCCTTAGTAACGCTGATATAATTCTTCAAATAAACGAAAACAACATTCGGATGATTTAATTTAACAACATACCATTATATTTGCTTGAAACTTGCTGTTATGCTGCCAGCAAACACTGCTTGGTGTTCGTCTCAGAAGATGGACACAACTGGTGCAACCTTGGCATGATGTGTACCCAACTTTGGGGATTGGTCCCCCCCAGACGCAGCCTCCCAGCCCAAAACAGCTTTTATTATGAGGTGTGAGTACCCTGCTGTGGGAAGTGTCATGTTTACAGCTGAGTCTCTTCTGCTCTTCTCCTGACTGGCATTTTGTCAGTCAAAATTCATTTCAAGCTCAAATACAGAAGAGAAATTTTTAGGTCTCTAGGTAGGCAAAACCCTATCTTTAAATGATAGAGCTAGGGTTGGTTTCAGGAGATCACCAAATTTGGGTACTGCTCCTCAGAAAACTCAAAAAGAACTTCTATCTCCCACGGGAGAGTCATGGTGTAATCAGAAAATACCCAACAGAATAGTAAGGGGAGGTAGAGATGATGGGTTTTGAGCTATTACTGCTAAATTCAAGTTAATAGCTGATTTTTCCCATATTTTTTTCTCCCTTTCACTTACTTCCAACTTGCCTTGTCCTAAATACTTTAAATCAACCTTATTAAAAATACTGTAACAAGGTCAAGTCTGCAGTGCCGGAAAGTGGTAAAATGCATTAAAGAACTTGAATATTAGCAAATTACAAACCTTCGGATAGTCTTCCTGCAGCAAATTTTTAAAACCCACCAGGGAAGACCTAATTTTTTCTTTCCATCTTTTCTTTGAAAACCCTAATTAACACCATTCTCAAGTTTAAATGACCTAAACACTCATTTGCAGAAGTCCCACCGGACTTGAGCTTTCTACCATAGACCTCTCCCAGGCAGCAGCAGCTTCTGCAGAGCAACCACCAACAACCAGACACTGACCCATCTACTCTTGGTGGCCGGTCAAGGTCCTTCAGTTACTTAGTCAAAGAAAAAATGGCTTGTCATCATCATTTTTAGAGAAAGAAATAAAAAAAACCCCAACAATCCTAAATATACATTTTTGGATACTGCTGCAGCCAATAGCCTTTTTGGCAGTCTACAAGCCCATTTAGATAGGATGGCCATCGCTCTTCCCAGGAAACACAGTCCGATCAAGACAGGTGTCACCTGTAGGAAGTTTTTTCTGAAACATTAGGACCATCCTTGTAAATGACGTGGTCACCTAACATACATGGAAGCAAAAATGTTCGTTGGTTTTACGGTACCCTCAATTGGTACAGTTTGTGCCACTCTGCACCCTTTTTCCTACTTTTTCTCGGTAGCCATCGCCGAAGTCAAGTCAGTGCAGACCTACAGAACAGTGATGTGGTCCACCACGACTGATGGTGTAAGCCACAGTCTGTATCAGTTACCTGGATCTATTGACTGACCAGGGAAAAACACCTCCTGTAAACTGATGTTTGGTTTCCCGACACTTCAGCTTTCTGAGAACACAGCATCCAATTGCTGTTGGTTTTGACTATAAAAATAGGTTACTGGAATTAACAAATACAATGTGGCCTACTAAACTTCTAAAAATTTTAACGTGAACCTAATCAAATGTGCAGCTTAAAAAAGCTTCACTTGAGAACAGTTACGCTGTTTAATAAAACCTATGAAAATCTCCATAGGCATCAAAATCACGCCTTCTATAAAGGGAATGAAATACGCTAAGAAAGTGATTTTGCTTCAGCATACCCCAGTTTGAAGGTATGTATCAAAATGCACACACCTGTGCTCCTGCGCAATTTTGGCTGTATGGCTACTGGGAAAAGGAAACATTTCTTATAGAACAACATTTCACTTTGTTCAGAAAAAATGGTTTAATATACTATTTTACAGTTTTTTTTATTCAATATAAGCAAACTGTATGACTCTCCAAATAGGCTAGCAAATGTACCAACCCCTTCTAATAATTTGTTTTATGTCTTGTGAGAATATCAGTAGCATGCCCTTACTGTTTCTAAAATACATTTAAACTCCCAGTGGCTCCAGCTGAAAGGTTTAAGCCCTGGCAAAGGATTGCACAGCAGGATTTACAAAAAAGAGCCCTTCCTGATAACTTAATTTAATATTTATGAAGTTAAGGACTCAGAGATGGTAAACAGGTCTTTCAAGGCTCTGTTGGTCCAAAAAATTCTGCTCTGTCCTTACTGTACTGACACTTCTAAAAGCAAATGAAACTTGCAATAACTGCTGCTAAGATTCCGCCAAGTCTTAACTCAAAATTCTCCCAACAAGTCACGATGTGCTGAGATTGTTTCAGGATGCTGTGGGAAGTCTGACAATTATTTTCTGCTTCATATTAATGATGGATGTTATTTCATGAAAAGGGAAACGCCTGAAGGGCTTCTCCTTCTTTTCAGTTTCATGAATGACAGAAAATCAAGCCCAGTTTACATAAAATACAATTTATTTTGATATCAATGAAAATCTCCTAATTTAAAAAAAAATATAGATATAATTTTTGCCATCATTGTATGCATTTGGGGACACAACCGCTATTAGAAATACTGCACTGGACTGTGACTACTCCCTTGTCTGCCTTGCCACTGCCTACAGCCCAGCCTTGAACAAGCCCTTTCACTGTCTGATTCCTATACTTCACTATATTCCTACACTTCACTATATTCCTATACAGGAATATATTTCTATGTGTATGAATATTTCCTGTGTTTCACTACATTGCTAAATTTCACTATCTGATTCTTACATTACAGTGAGAAAAATGCTTTCATTTACTATGTGATCCCCTGGGTCTACATGGAGAAGAAACTCTGCAAGAGATGGCTGCTGGTTTTTTTATGGATTATAGATCTGACATAGCGATGCTGCTGAATTAACAAGTGTTATGTTATCAGACTGCCTCTGCTGATATCAGTAGATGTAACGTAGATCAATACTGTCAGAAAATAGTATTAATTAAAGCAGAAGCACCATGATGGGCACTATCATATAAAACACGATAATATTGAACCCACTCCTGCCCCTTGGAAGTGAATGGGGAGCTCCAGAGGGCAAAAAGTACCGATAACACAGAGATCTGCTGCTGCATTTTAAAAGTTGGTGTAAAATTGGCCCCTGCTAGCCACCTTCACATTTATATACATGATCATCAGCTGCCAGTAACTTGGGAAGCCCAGATGGGGTTGTGTCAGCTGAAAATTATTCCGGGAGGAGAAGGGTATGCACCCCTCGCGATTGGAAAGCAGAGAAAAAAGCTCTTGCTGCCACTTGATTAGGATGAAGCTGGCATAAATCTGATGGTGCCTACTCTTTTGACAGTCAGCACAAGGATTTTCCCCTTGCTGCGAGGCATAATCAGGCTCTTCTGCTAACTCCTAGCTGCAAGGTAATCTTGGCTGCAACAATAGGGTCAATGGTTGGACTAGATGATCTTAAAGGTCTTTTCCAACCTAAATGATTCTACGATTTTGTGATTCTATAATAGCAAAGGCTTGTGAACCACATGGGTCATGGCGTTAATAAAGAGATAACTCTTCGTTAACTTTATTGTACACTTCCAGTATATTCTCACCATATTTAATCCATAATTGATAATTGCAAACTACTCAGGAAATAATCTATGACCTCCACCACAACTAATTTAACCCACAAGCACTTTCTCTGAGCAGTAAGCTACTGACTTGCCATTATTTACGAAAACAGCCATATTAAAACCAAATGAAACTGTCAGCCGAGAGTTAAAGTCACATGGTACATCTATCACACACAAACAATATCAATGCTACGCTTTTGCAATGTCATTTTAAACCACATGCAAGAGGTCCACACGGCCACAGTTAAATCTCAGAAGCAGCTAAGGTCCCCGATAATGTCTGTAAACATATTTTAGCGGTGAGTAAATCGATGCGCGAGGAGCTCGAGCGAGGTGCATTGGATTATATGGGCAGCAATTAGCTTCAGCGCTACCAGAACGGGCAGTTGGCTTCTCTTCAAGACTTCATGAGGCCGCATCCATTTGGCCTAACGTTCTTACTGCATCGGCATGCTCATAAAGCCGCACCCATGCTATCGCTGCAGAGGCAGGTATCAGGTTATCCCTTCACTGTGCCACTCGGATACCATGCCAGCCTTACTAGCTGTAGCCACTATATTTATATCCCAAACCCTACATTAACACAGGATAGTCTTCAGCTGGATCAGTGGAAACAACTGCATCCAAAGCAGCTGCTTACAGGTTGAGGTCCTTACATAGCTGTGGGTTTTTTTCCCCTCCCTTTAAGTATTTCTGTGACTTGGCTTCTTCTTCTTGCTTGGCTTCTTCGTGCAGGAGAGCACTGGGACAAATACCCTTTGTCATGTTGGAGCAATGAGCAATGTATTTGTCTGTTGAAACCATGTCTCATAGCAAGGATGTCTGGCCTATTTGCAAACTGTAAGAGGCTCTTTCAGTTCAGAACATTTTTAAAGGGTTTATTGGGAATTCATGACTTTTTTTTTTTTTAAGAAGGACTGTATTTTAAACAATGCTCTTGGTAAATTCCTAAGCACTGTGAAGAAGGGAAGGGGAGTTGTAATGAGATTATGGATTCTCCTTTATGGAGGCCAGCAGCAGGATCTAGGCAACAAGCTGTGAAACCTATTTTTTCACTACCACTTGTCCTTGGCTGACACTACCAGCCTCCACCACCAAGCTTACTGGGTACCAAATTCCCACTCCCCTATACTTCAGGTCGCTGCAATCCCACCTAAGGCATGTGGTTTGCACCATACTCTTATCTACCTCTTCCCACGGCCAATGCAAGTGGATCCAAGTGCCCCCACCCTGGTGACTGTGCCCATCTTACCTTCCTCCCCATGTTACAGATTCCTCCAGGTCCACTCATCTTTTCTTCACTCTGCAGGCCAAATTCACTGCATCCCTCCTTTACCCCACAGATCCTGTGACTTTCTTCCATACTACCCAACTGTTGTTATTGATGACAAGGACTTAAGTTTATATTAATAAATGTGCACCTATGCCTGTTCATTGCCCTGAGCAGCCTCACTGGGACCTTCACTCACATATTTGGCCCATGGTCCAGGAGCTCAGCCTGGGACCCTCAGTTGTAGATATAGATTTGTGTCTTGTATTCTCTCTGGTCCTATTTCCTGGATGGACCTTGGACCTACAGTGTAGATAGCTTGTGTCCCATCTCCTGGATTCACCATGCCTGATGCTGTAGCCTTGTCTCCAGCCCTGTCTCTGCCCATGTCCTGCTGCTCCTGGCAGGACTCCCTGGGAGGACCCGGGACCTAGGCCATCCTGTCCTTGTGTCTGGAATTGCAGGAGCACCCTGTTACCAGCACCCACTTTGGGACACAGTTTCACTCAGAATGGGTTTCACTTGGCTAATTACAGTGAACCCTTTCTTGTATTTGCTGCATGCCAATAACAGGAACAAAAGCACCATGAGCAAGAGCATAAAGTGTCCAAACACTTCATTTTGGACTAGAACAACAAAATTGACATCCTGGACACCAACAGTTAATGACGTGAAGGATCACACTGGCGCCTGCTGATGTGAGTGCAGCAAGGGGGCTGGAGATGCTCATTGCTTCTCTTTCTTCAGCAGCCTTCTAACGTCTCATTCAGTGAGGTTTCACAGATATCTTCCAGACTAGCTAGTGGGGCTCCTGCGAGAAATCAGTGTCCTCCATAAACTTTGCAAAGCCTCCCGCTGATGCAGTTAGCTCCTCTGAGGCTCTGCAAGCCTGTGCTTCCCATCCAGCTTGTGCTCTCATTTGAGCACTGCTCTAAACTGTGGCAGGAAGACACTTGACTCAACTTCCATCCAGCTGGAGCGGGCACCAGCAGCGCTCAGAAGAGCTACAGAGGCTAAATCAGCCCATGCTGGGCTTCACACCACCACGCTTGATTTCTTTGATGGTCAAGTTAACTCCCGCAAAGCCAACTCTGCAATGTCATGGTCTGTGGTGCTGATGTGCTGATGGGGCCCTGTTTTAGTCTGAGTACTCAATTTCTTGTTCTGTGTGTTATTTTATGGTGGGAATAGCACGGCAGGGAAAACTGTGGGCAAAGTTAATCATCAATAAAGATGTAAACCTGCTCATTTTCTTCAGTCTTTTTTTCTCTTTTCTGTGCACGGAGCGATGGAGCAGATTTTATACTTCGGCTCTGTGATCACCTTAAACTGATCTAAGATATATCAAACCTTCTGCAGGCTTTGTTTTCTGGTAGATCAGTGCCACTCACTCCACAGGCAGTAACCACTAGTGCTAGGGAAAGGGATGTGGGGGAAACAGGTGGCCAAGAGGGGATGGAGAAGTTCAGCACCAGTCTCTGGCACAAACACAGCCATATGGTCACTTAAGATGGCTCTGTAACCACATCCTACATGATCTGTGCTTGCCTAGAGGATACACATGGCTAAACCTTCATCCCCGTCTTGTCTGTCGAAGGTGTGAAGGTGGGACTAGAAATTCCCTCATCTTTCAGACGCTCAGTTTGCACTCTCTCTGAATTTATTTTTTTTATCACAGAATCACCAGGGTTGGAAGGGACCCCTGGAGATCATCTAGTCCAACCCCCCTGCCACAGCAGATTGCACAGGATGGTGTCCAGGCAGGTTTGGAATGTCTCCAGAGTGGGAGACTCCACCACCTCTCCGGGCAGCCTCTTCCAGGGCTCTGCCACCCTCAAAGGAAAGAACTTCCTCCTCATGTTTAGATGGAACTTCCTGCATTCAAGTTTGTGCCCATTACCTCTTGTCCTATCACTGGGCACCACCAAAAAGAGACTGGTCCCATCCTCCCGGCACCCTCCCTTTAAGTATTTATAAGCATTGATGAGATCCCCCCTCTGCCTTCTCTTCTCCAGACTAAAAAGACCCAAGTCCCTCAGCCTTTCCTCATAAGAAAGGTGTCCCAGCCCCCTAATCATCTTCGTAGCATTAATTTCACCATTTAAACAACCACTGACTAATCAAAAAACCTGCCAAGCTATGGAAAGGCTGCCTTTCTAATATAAACCAGCACAATATAACTGCTTAAAAAATGCATCACACCGAAGTGAAAAAGCAAAAGATGTGAAAGACATTGTCACAAGAAACCTGGGTTTTATCCATTAGAAAGTATTCACAGACCTTTATTAACAATCTCACTAGTAAAAAAAGAAGGATACAGCAAGTTTTAAAAACCGTTGCTAAACCCCCCCTTGATTATGCTTTATCACCACTAATATATTGACTAAAAATATGCCGAACCCAGTTACGTAATGTCTGGAGAGCAGCATAATATAGTCTTAGAAGAGAAAGTGAAAAATCTGAAAAATCAATTTGCTGCAGCCTGAGGAGAAGCTAAAAACTTGGAGGAGCACTGAAAAAGCCAAAAGAGATTTTACGCTCCACCTACACCAAGCCCAGATGAGCCGGGGAATGTCCTTTCAAGGCAACATGTACAGTCTTCATTCAGTAACCACAACACAATATAAATCACAACTTAAAACAAACATAACCCCAAAGCTACTGGTATTCCAGGCAGTCCTACCCAACTCGTAACAATAACTTCTCTGCAGGTTTAAAAATCACTCCAGAATTGAGTTTGGGGAAAACTGTGCCATCGCCCCTGATGGTGATGCAGAGTATTTCATCACTCCTCTACTGGCGAAGCAGCTGTGCAGCACGTATCTTCATTTGCATGGCATTTTACATTCATGTAGTTAATGCTAATTACTGTGGAGGTGGGTGTATTTATGTTTCTACACTTATTTCAATAGGAAATGAGTGGCCATGTCTGAAAGCTGAATTGCACTAGAAATACATAGGATGCTTTGGGGCTGGTACTGACTCTCCACTTGTCCTAGTGAATTCGTGCTCACATCCTATAAAAGTAGAGGACACGACAGCTAAGCACTCACCATGTTTTTGGCTTTCTTGCATCTTACATTAGCCCAGGTGTGGCTGCCTTTGCCTTCAGGAAATATCCTGAAGTCCAGCTCGCTTGTTTGTTTTTTTTTTTCTTTTGTGTCTGTAGAAACCCGTACTTCTATATTATAAAAGGATCTATGCCTTAAATTAATTTGCATTCTAATTTTCACAGTTGCTTAGCTGAGATGACAGACATTGTCCCACTGCTTTCAGACTTCCCTTTTACCATTCTTCCTCATGCTAAAGGTTTTGTATGGCATATAATGATTTTTATTTCATTTTGGTTTTTTATCTTGCAACCTTCTGGTGGAAAATATCGATGATTTTCAACTTTTAATTTTTTAATTTTAATTTTGAAATTGTTTTTTATTTTAATTTTTAAGAATTTTTTATCTTGCAATCTTCTGGTGGAAAATATCCATGATTTTCAACTTTTAATTTAATTCTGGGATCACTTTCTCTCTCTGCTATATTAAGGGATGGTAATATACTGACTTTGCTGTCAAGAAAAGCAGATATATCTATTTTTTTTTAATCCCCATTAGTACACAGAACTGTACCTCAAACTTACACTCTAAATCACTTTTGATTTCTGGGTTTGTGGAGTTGGGGTTGAATGTAGATTCCCACCAGAGCTGGACTTCCCATGAGTTCTGGAGCTGTTGGAGAATGGGACCACCTCCTGGGGATCCTCATTTCTGGTTCTGGACATCAGCTGGAGCTGGTGGGAATTTCCTGAATCTCACGGATAACAAAGTCCATTTTCCTGCTATTTCAGATATGCAATATAATATTGTTCACAAAGTTAAGAGATTCAAATTAAAATCAGTTTTGTCATTGAAGATGCTTCCAGTACTTGTTTCCTTATTGGTTAGTCACCTTTTTCTGTTTGCCAGTCTAAATTTACTTATCGCAAGCTTAAATCTAGTCCAATGGACCAAACCCACCCTCAAGTTAAAAAAATTATTTTCTTCCCCTTTATATACAAACCTGCAAAACTTTCTCAGATTTTATTTCACCGAGTTAAACGAATCAAGGTCTCCTAACTTTTCATCTTAAGCTCTCCTGGCTTCTCTGTACCTGGACCAGCATGAATTCATCCTCTGTGAACATAAGTGTCCTCAGTGGTTTGGAATACTCCAGACCAGATCTCACCAGGGCTTTGTACCAGGGTACAAATATTGTCCTGTTCCCACTGAATACATGTCTGAATGTCTCCTAGAACTCCATCTCATGCTGTTTAATTTCTGCATCTGCACGTGGTGCCACATACAAATCCAGACAGATGGTAACTTCTGTGGTTCCGTTGTCCAAAAATAGGGCTCTCCTGCACAGACACAATGTCTAACATTTCCCTTCAAGCCTCTGCAACAAATTTGGAAGGAAAGGATAATTAAAGATTGTATACCATTGCCGTTTTCCAGCCTGTAGCTCCCTGAATGGCCCCACTGCTTCTGATGCTTCTTGTTCTTCCCACTTATGATGGCACTTGTGACTTCATAGATTCACATATCCTGTTTCAGCAAATAAACTGATCTGAGCTTGAGGATGGAGATAATGAGGTCCCCTAAGTCTGAATTGACCTTCTTTTTAAAGCTTTGATTACCTTTTATTTGTAATAATTTCTATGCCTTCACCTTCATCTTGGCTTACAGTCAGAGCATGGCCAGCTATAAAAACCACCTCCCCTCCAGTGCCCACTCTTCATTTACTAAAAAAAATAAAATAATCAAGGTTTTACTTGATAAAACCAAACAAAAATCTCACAGTTGCTACACCTGATCCCACTTGAGTCACAAGACAGTTTAATGAAGAAAATAACTGCTGGCTCTGCTTGGAGGAGCAGAGTGAACGGGAGCTTAAACTTGAAAAAGAGCCTAATCCTCAGCTAATAAAGACTACCGGTCTTCAACAATATGGCACACACATAGGATGCGAGATGTCCCTACACCAGGATTTTACAGATCTTGTTTTCCAGAATGTATTTCCTTAGTAAAGCCAAACAAAGCAAGGAATCACAAAGCAAGCATCTAAGAGATGATGTCTGACTCTCCGTGACTCTGCTCTATCCACCACCTGCAGAAAAGCATCAAAATGAACTCTGATAAACACATCCTTATAAAAGGAATAATCCCTCATATTTATTATCTGAAAATACTGTAACTGCTAGATTATTCTGATAAAAATGACTTTCTTAAAAAAAAAAAAACAACAACAAAAAAGGGCAACTTTAAGTTTTGTAAAATTGACACGTGTAAGAGGTGACAAACAGTGCCTGTGACCAGCTCTTCTCTGTCACCGTGAGAATCCTACCCAAGGAATCGAACTGATGTGGAAAGAAATGAATTAGTTTCTGGCCCTGGTGGGGGTGACTCTTCTCTGACCTACAGGAAATTATGCTGCTGGGAGTATGATAGAAGTGTTAAGAGAGCAATTAGGGTTGTCACCTAGCATAATTCCCAGGAGAAAAATGATGGATCCTCATTCCCGGCCCTGTCTCCTACCGACGGCGGCGTGTTGATGAATATTGCTATTGCTTTGAACAACCCCAACAAAACGTATTTTATCGCAGCGGCGGTCGCTGGCCTCAACAGCACAATGTCATACCAGTTCTGTTGTACTGCAGAGAGGCCAGTCTTCTTCTGGGTGGACATATACCACCCTGACACGATGGATTTTATTGCTTCAAGGGCTTCAAGGGCTAGTTTTGTATGATTTTATATCAGCTTCATATGACACACACTGATGAATACCTGAATATCAAGGTGGAAGATTCAGCAGCCAGCACTGGGGAATGCACAATAAAAACCTACGCAATTATTATAGCCATAATTTAAAACTATTACAACCCTTCAAGAAGCTTTCTTCTTCTTTTATAATAAATTATAAAAGCCATGCAGATAATAAATTATCAGCCATGAAGATATTTAAGAACCAATTGTGATGAATCCCAACATCGTGTTTGAATATGAAGCCATTTAACATGGGAAATAGCAGAATGACTTGAATTAGTAAATATGAGCAGGTGCAAATTTACTCTCCCTTTCCTTCACACATCCCAGCGTGCAAAGGTACTGCACGGCAGGATTGCAGCTCCCCTCCAGCTTCTCAGCCATCTGGTCGACGTACAATTTATTGGACCATCATCAGCTTCATCTGGAGCAAAAAAGTCCCATGCAACAGCCCTGGCACATTAAGAGTTACCTCTTTCGGTGAGGCAGATGTGCCCTGCTGTGTATTGTATTTCTAATTAAAATCTGAATTTTAAATGATAGATGGACCTGAAATGAAACTGTAAATCTTAACACTTTGAGAGCCGAGTGACTTGCCCCACAGAAGCAACCAAAAGCGAGTCCAAGCTCCTCCTCTGACACAGTGAAGTACCTCTCTGGGTCTGCACTAAACCACCTTAAGTGGTAAAATGAGCAATCTCTTACTGAAATTTGATAAGGGATTAAAAGGTTTTAAAAAAAATGCCAGGCTGAAGAAGAAATATGAGTCAAAGCTTAAATAAAATGATCAAGAATGTTAAAGCAGGTCAGCTTCCAAACATTTTTAATTGATTTAACATTGAACTGCATTTTACCTCAATACATATAAAGAAAACTTTATCTATCTAGAGCTGGAGAGGGAGAAAGTTTGGGTAGGATTAGAATTGGGGCATATATCCCATTAAAGAGAAAACTTTATCTAAAACAAAGCACTTGGGTTTTGCTTATGGTTTGTTCTCATATCAAGTCGCTTAAAACGCACCAGTTTAGTAATAAGATCTACAGAACAAGAATAAGAAACCTTTTTGTATCACTCCATAGTAACAGAAAGATTACCTGGGCTTTCTTCCCTACAATCATTCTTTAGCTCAAATGCCAGCAAACTGCAGCAGAATTTTAAATAGGCTAGACTTGTGATTTATGGGTATCATTTTTCATAACTCACATACAGCTTTACAAAACAACTATGACAAGGAGTACTTTGTACCATTTTACTATATTATGGCCTGTGTCACCTTCTATAACCACAAAACACAAACCCTGCATCCATGATCAAGAACAGGATGTTGCTTTTTTTTTTTTTTTTAAAAATCTACCTACAACTTTCAGCTAACCTGCAGTGATCAGAGTAGAGGCAAGCCCAGAGATCTTATCTATAGAAATGAAGTTAACGGCTGAATTATATAGACAGCTTTTGACTACAGTAGTCTAAGTAGTCTGCAAAAGTCATCTGGAAATCGAGAATTACATTTCTTTATAAGTGTTCTTATATTAATATCCACAATATGGCGCTTGCTTGGCGGTAATAGTACCGCTAGGTGTTCTTGGGATGTCAGTGTCTCTATGGGAATGCAATTTCTGCTCAATTAATTTTCTAAAGATGTGAAATGCTGGCGCATTCATGACATAGTAAAAGTTACTGTTTTCCCAGAGTATTACAATTTCACATGCACATTTCAAGGAGGTGATTCCCATTAGCCTTATGTAGGCAAAATAAAAGCATCCCTAGGTCAACACTTACCAAACTTTTTGATTCAAAGACATTTTTTGAAAAAATGTAGATTTTAATTTTTTTTTTTTTCAGAAAAATCCATGAAATGACTTTACACTGTTTTGTGCTTACAAATAAGTTAAACTTAAAATATTTGTTAATGGCTTTTATTCACCATTCTTTGCAGGCGTTTGCATGTGACAAAATGCATTTGAACTGGGGATTGGGTTATTTCGAGTCTCTGGGCCATACTCTAAAACGAGTATCACAGGCTGAGCCCTATTTCACTTATCCCATAGCAGAAACACATAGACAGTGATGAAGAAAACCAGTTGATAAGAATTCTTAGGTCCCACAGAAAAAGACTAAAGGTAAGTAACTGTAAGAAAATAGGTTTTCACTTCACTTTTCAGTAGTAAAATATAAAAAATAATTTTTCCTGGTTTCTGCAAAAAATTCAAATGAAGCAAACAATGAGAATTTTAACAAATTTTTATCTCTGTACCACTGCTATCTAGTCAAAGGCTTGATCTGATTTTATAGAATCACAGAATCATAGAATGGTTTAGGTTGGAGGGGACCTTAAAGATCATCTAGTTCCAACCCCCCTGCCATGGGCAGGGACACCTCCCACTAGACCAAGTTACTCAAAGACCCATCCAGCCTGGCCTTGAACACCTCTAGGGATGGGGCAGCCACAGCTTCCCTGGGCAACCTGTTCCGGTGTCTCACCACCCTCACAGTGAAAAATTTCTTCCTGAGATCTAATCTAAATCTACCCTCTTCCAGTTTGAAGCCATTTATGACACATATTAAAGCCATGTGTTCAATAAATGCCTAAGAAAGCTAAATATTAGCAGCATTTTGCTAAAGATGCATGCTACTGCATTATTTTCTGATATTATGTATATCATATACACATATATATAAAGATAATAATACCACATTATTTGCTGATAAATAGCACTTAGACAGATTCACAACTAAGCGCTAACAAAACCCATGTGAACTCAACTTTCGGCCCTTCATAGTCATCTCTGCTGGTGAACAAGCTACGAGCCAAAGCCTAATGTTTCCAGAAGCCCGTACCACCGGGGAAGGTGGCAGATGAGCTTGGGAAGTCTGCCCATACACCTGCGAGAAGCGGTACCCTCACCTCAGCTGTTCACCCAGGCGTTAATGCTTGAAAGTGCAAAACATCACTTACTAAAGCATCGGCGCCTGCAGCCAGGATAAGGGTTTTTTGCAACACGCCCCTGCCTTTATTAATTTTAATATTGCTGGAGGGAAACAGAGGGATTATTGGCAGCGTTGGGGGTGGGAACACTTGCAAGTCAGGTACTTGCAGGCTGATACCTGACGCAGGGTCTGCTCTGCCTTCTTATGAGGCAGAGAAACTCGACTTTGTGCTGTCCCTTGGGGAACCCATCTACTTGGGAAGGGAAATCCAATGCAACACAACAGCTGTGAGAACGCGCTGAGGAGATACACTGCAGATAGTCACACATTCAGCCTAAACCCTTCTTGCTGCAGTCTGTTAAGGGTGACGAAGAAAAAGAGATGGATATCTCCTCCCTTATCCTTTGCTACTGAGTCACGCGCAGAACTTACCTGATTAAAACGGTGTAATCGCACCCATCTCATCACAGCTGGATTTGCTGACATCCCACCAAGCATCCCTTGGTACGAGCCAAGGACTATCGCTTCCCTAATTCACTCTGAAGGGTGAGTTGAACACAAGGTGTAAGGATGTGTGAGGGCCGAGAGGCCACAGCAGGTCTTCTACTGACAGTCCAACCAAATGACCTGTGAGGTCTTAACAGCCTAGCTGAAGACCACAAGAAGATATAGAGTGAAACTTCATTTCCAGCTCAGTTCTGTTTGCAATTGTAAATTGAATTGCAATAATAAACTGAAATGGCAGTAATTCAATCTCAACAGGTGATTTTTCGTGAAGACATCAGGTCTTTGGTGACGGTGGTTCCTGCAGGGTTGGTTCCTTCCCTCCCAAGATTTTTCCTTTCCTATTCACTGCTTTCAAGATTTTTATTGACTATTTTAATTTTTACATACTGAGCCCCATCAGGGCCGTGTGAGTCTGTGCTAGATCCAGGGATTTATAACTTTCTTACATTTACTTTTAGTACCAGACTCTGCACATCATGATGGTAAGACTCCAGTCCTACAGACCGATGCCAGAAATGGGCTCTTTGTATTATCAGCTTATATGACAGGGATGAAAGTTAGACTAGATCATTTTGTCTCAGAATAAATATAAATGTTCCATATCTGGAATAAATATTTTCAGTTTAATTTCTACAACCAAAAGTTAACATTTCCTGTATCTACACAAGGATTTCAGAAATGCCATCCAGAGGGACCTGGACAGGCTTGAGAGGTGGGCCCGTGCCAAACTCATGAAGTTCAACAAGGCCAAGTGCAAGGTCCTGCATGTGGGTCGGGGCAATCCCATGCACAAATACAGGCTGGGCGGAGAGTGGATGGAGAGCAGCCCTGAGGAAGGGGACTTGGGGGTGTTGGCAGATGAGAAGCTCAACATGAGCCAGCAATGTGCGCTAGTAGCCCAGAAGGCCAACTGCATCCTGGGCTGCATCAAAAGCAGCGCGGCCAGCAGGGCGAGGGAGGGGATTCTGCCCCTCTACTCTGCTCTGGTGAGACCCCACCTGGAGTACTGTGTCCAGCTCTGGAGCCTCCAGCATAAGAAGGACATGGACCTGTTGGAGCGGGTCCAGAGAGGGCCATGAAGATGATCAGAGGGCTGGAGCACCTCTGCTATGAGGACAGGCTGAGAGAGTTGGGGTTGTTCAGCTTGAAGAAGAGAAGGCTCCAGGGAGACCTTATAGCCCCTTCCGGTACCTAAAGAGGCCTGCAGGAAAGCTAGGGAGGGACTTTTTACAAGGGCATGTAGTGATAGGACAAGGGGTGATGGCTTCAAACTGGAAGAGGAGAGATTGAGAAGAGATCTCAGGAAGAAATTTTTCACTGTGAGGGTGGTGAGACACCGGAACAGGTTGCCCAGGGAAGCTGTGGCTGCCCCATCCCTGGAGGTGTTCAAGGCCAGGCTGGATGGGTCTTTGAGTAACTTGGTCTAGTGGGAGGTGTCCCTGCCCATGGCAGGGGGGTTGGAACTAGATGATCTTTAAGGTCCCCTCCAACCTAAACCATTCTATGATTCTATTAAATATTAATCTGTATATTTTGTTGACTTTGGGGCTTACTCATTTAAAACCTTTTCATTTCCTTCCCAGAAATACTCATTTTAAGATGTTTTAAAACGGAGATTTGTGTGGCAGCAGGCTTTTGCGTGCTTACTAAATAGCATCACTCCAGACTTCACTGAAACCACTGTTGCTGCCTCCTGCTTTAGTATTTAACTCTTGTCACAACCACAAAGACCTTGTGCAACATATTGACCATGACGGATAGAAGTGAAAGTCCTCTATTTAAGCAAATAAACCCAAATTCCTTCCAGAGCTAATTATACACCAATCATTTATGAGTGAAACTGATAAAAGTATCAGAAAAACATACATTTGCGAGCTTTTGTTTTTTCGCTCGCTTGGAAGTTGTCACTGCAGGAGTGATGTCCCAGTTTGGCTATGCAGGCAACAGGAGTTCATGGTGTGAAAGCAGAGCTCTCTGCCTTGTAAGCAGCTTCTGCAACAAAATTTACTTGCAAATTTACAACTACCAAGTCTTAAAAATCCTGCAAACGACACTGCTGGGGTGCGCTGTGTGTGCAGGCATGACTGCAGCATCCCTTACTCTTTTTGTATAGGAACAGTTATAAAGACTTCCTCTATGTGTGCTTGCAATGGTTCTTCTTTTCCACTCTCTTTCCACTCATTCCATCTTCTTTATCACCTTCCAAATCTTCACCAGTTTTCATTTCATTTTATTGTACTTTTTTGTCTCCTTCAGCCATTGCACAGAGCCATCATGGGGATAAAAAGGCACATTTTGCACTAAAAGGCAAAATGCAAGGGACATGAGGAACCCAAAGAAGAAGTCAGTCCAAATTTATTAGCATTTTTGGGCCATATCTCTTTTTCTTCAATGACCCATATTTATCACACGATGCTCATCAGTTGCAGCTGGTAGAACATGAGGCAAGGATGCAAAATTTCACCGTATTCCTCCACGCATGACGCAGTGGGGTCCACTGACAGCGGTCAGAGCTTGTTGACAGGCCTCCAGGAGCATGTTTCCCTTTGCTGAGATGGCAACAACGCTTAGAAATCATCCTCTACTGATGGGAAAACCACTTCCAGTGGACCCACTCCATCAGGAACATGCCCGGTGCCTCTCATAAAAATCACTTAATAATATTTATATCACAGAATCGCAGATTCACTGGGGTTGGAAGGGACCTCTGGAGATCATCTAGTCCAACCCCCCTGCCACAGCAGGGTCACCTACAGCAGGCTGCACAGGATGGTGTCCAGGCAGGTTTGGAATGTCTTCAGAGTCTCCAGAGTGGGAGACTCCACTACCTCTCTGGGCAGCCTCTTCCAGGGCTCTGCCACCCTCAAAGGAAAGAACTTCCTCCTCATGTTTAGATGGAACTTCCTGCATTCAAGTTTGTGCCCATTACCTCTTGTCCTATCACTGGGCACCACTGAAAAAAGACTGGTCCCATCCTCCCGGCACCCTCCCTTTAAGTATTTATAAGCATTGATGGGATCCCCCCTCTGCCTTCTCTTCTCCAGACTAAAAAGACCCAAGTCCCTCAGCCTTTCCTCATAAGAAAGATGTTCCAGTCCCCTAATCATCTTGGTAGCCCTCTGCTGTACCCTCTCCAGCAGTTCCCTGTCCTTCTTGAACTGGGGAGCCCTGAACTGGACACAGTACTCCAGGTGCGGCCTCACCAGGGCAGAGTAGAGGGGGGAAGACAACCTCTCTTGACCTGCTGGCCACACTCCTCTTGATGCCATTGGCCTTCTTGGCCACAAGGGCACATTGCTGGCTCATGGTCATCCTGTTGTCCACCAGCACTCCCAGGTCCCTTTCCACAGAGCTGCTTCATGATTTATATGATTTAGTACAGCATTTTCAGAAGACCAGAAAGACAAAGAAGAGCAAACACAGTGTTCTATAGGAATTATTATCAATATTTTTGTAGGTAAATTATGGCTTAAGTTTAGTACAGATGAAAGACTAAAGCAGAATCTGAGTGACGTAATGCTGATACTAGGACATTAATACCTCCTTGCTTGCCAAATCTATTAATGACTTAAACCAATTATTCCTGCAATTTATTCTGAATTATTGTAATGAACTAGTGTCTCACTGGCAAGTGATTAAGACTATTCCCTATGTGAAACAACCCAGAGGTATAAAATGACCGATTTTTTCAGTAAAAAAAAGTGCACTAGTATCCTACCACACGCAGTACATTACTATTTCAATCAGCCAGCGGGTGACAGGAGTGTCTTTAAGATATATTAAATGTTAACTATCACATTCAAGGACAAATCAATTAAATCTTGGGCAAATCAGAAGAGTTCTAGAAACCAGAGCCTTTCAGACCTACTCTGCTTAAGGTACATATCTACCAGCCTTGATCAGATAATACAAAGCTAGACAAAGCCAAAAGACCAAGAAACTTGCGCAGGTAAAGAGGAAACTGTTTATTTGCATACAGATTTCCTCAAAATTCAGTTGAACTGAGCAGGTGTCACATTTTATTAAGTTCTGAACAGTATAAACTGTTTCATATGTACTAAGACGACTGTGTTTATGTATCTACACATGCATGTTATTGTTGCTTTTTACTTTTCTTAAAAAATTGGTAATGCTAATAGGCTTTTATGAGAGTCTTTTGAAAATAAATGAAAAGTGGCAAACCACACAATTTTGCACAGATTACTTGCAGAAAAGTAATTTGCAGAGCAGCAGCAACAGAATTTGGCATCCCGAGCCACGTGAAACGGTCTTTGACCCATTTTCTTCGTGAAGAACTTGACAGCTGCACTTTGGCATATTATTTAAGAAGTCATTAGAGATAAACACAAATAGGGAATAGAAAAAAATACCCTCCCTCAAGTAATTACTTCTCTTTGAGATATATTGATATTTTAACCTTGTTAAAGAATCAAAGATTTTGGAGGAAACAAAGTCCTATTATTAGTAAACCAATTAATTTTCAAAACATATTAATAAGCAGAGTATCATCCAGTTAAATAGCATGAATAAAATCTGAGATCAAAGTCTAGCTAATGAAAACATGCTTTTCTGAGTAACTTGTACAGAATTAAACAATCAGATTAAGAACTTGGGGTTTCTGTTTAGTTTTTCCTTGTTTAAGCTATTTAAATCAAGGAAGACTAGTATAATACTTTATTTGAACAAAATCACAGGAATTTGTTACGTGTCTGATTCTTTACAGCTTATTTAGACCAAATTGCCATCAGAACAGACCTATTCCTTCGAAAGACTGGACCCGCGGCAGCAGAGAAGAAACCAAACTCTTGCACCTCTCTTGTTCTGGCTATAACATCAAAAAGACGTGCACAAAATAGCTTTTGATTTTTCAAATGAAAATTGGAAAAGCAATGCAAAAGCTGCTTCTCCAAATGATGTCTGGGACAGGCAGTAACCTACAGACAAGCCACATGATGCCTCTACAACTTGAAACTGAAGGCATCAGTGACCATCTCTGTATGGTCTTCTGGACCTGAGGCAGCAAACTGGATGCTTCATGATCTGCAAAAGTAACAAAAGCTCATTTCCAATTATTTTGTGTATTTTGTTCTAGGAATGAGTGTAGGAACCTACTTAAACCATAATTTTTTCCTTTCAAAATTGGACAAAGCCGGCATGAAAGCTTACAGTCTACCAGTGGAGGGAGAAGAGAAGCAAAACAGGGAGATGGAAATGGGTAAGTTGCATTTCCTTGGGCAAGGAAGGACACAGAGAAAACTGAGGTCCTTCAGCCTTCACTGAGCATATATATACCCTGTATATGTCTCAGTGAAGCCTATTCGCACTATTTCAGAAGCTAAGAAACCCATGGCCAAGACCTGCCTCTCGTTAGTCCCTACAGCTCCTTCAAGAGACACTTAGGACTAGAAACAGCAAGGGGACTGAAAAGAGATGACATGACCTGCAAGTGATGAGTTATTGCCTGATTGCAGATGAGTAAACTAATGAAAGCATGCCCTAATTAAACCACGTCTCTTGGAGCGTATCCTTCCCCAGCAGGTCCTGACTCACTGCAGACCATGCCATACAAAAGCCATAAACCACCACGGGTTATGCCAGCAAGGAACACTTGCAAAGAGTCAGGGCAGTTAATTAGCATAAGCTTACGATACTACTGGCAAACGAAGTCTAGTAAAGCGTTATCAAAGCCTACCATCAAACAGGCCATCTTCATTTTAAACTGTGTGCACATCAGTGATGTGCTTCCTATCAACTGGGCTGCTCATTTTGTGGTTGGAGCATTGGACGAGAACATGCTCCTCTCTGCGAACACAAGAAACCATATTATTCTCAATCTCATCACATGCTCATAATAAAGGAAAGAGATAAAATAGATGCCAATGACCATGATGAAATCCAGTATACTGTACTGGATTATGTATAACACGATCCACTAAACTATGTCTACCCAGATGAATAAATACCATCCTTTGGTACAGTTTTAATATCTCACATTATTAAGTCAGATCTGCTGTTTATGAAAAACAACCTCTGAGAAAAGTGTACTTTTTTTATCCTAGCTAAATCTGAAATGTAAAGGTTTGCCTGCGTGGCAGAGCAGTGCTGCACGGAGATAACCCAGCTGCCTTTGAACATCCAAAATGAGTTTGGGGACTGGTGAGTCTCGCTCCGTAGGCACAGGGCTCTTAAGGACACAAATCCAGCCGGCTGGATTCCCATATGGTTACTGGCACACATGTTGACTAATTCCCTGTACATGGTGACTTGCGTTTTTTTTTTGCACAGGCAACCTTTTTCAAGTAAACATGACTGCTTTCCCCTTGTGTTTTTAGAAACGAGAGGGAACTTAATCATATATACTCAAATATTCTCCTTGGTTAGAAAAGCAAAGGAGATGAACTAATATTGGAAAGTATGGCAATAAACTGCAAACAGTTTGGAAACATCGTAGCCATTTGAGTATGCAAATATTGCCAGCAAAAATATCTCCAAAATCACAGGTAAACTGAAGGAGCTGTTGGGGAGTATCAGCAATAAAATTTGTGAAAATTGCTGGGCTGAGGGGTCTGAAATAAGGTCCATTTTCCCATGGCTGACTCATCTCTCTTCAAGCTTTGGGTACTGATAACATCTTGATCCTGGGTGGAAAATGAAGGTTCACAAATTGTGCAGCAGTCCAATGTTTCTTCCTGAGCGCTGGGAGGAACACCGCGTCGCAGTGTCAGTGTCTCGTTACTAAATCAAAGCTCCTGACAATTAAAATACTTCTCCTCCACCCTCTTACTATCCTTAATCCAGAATCTCCACATGGGAAAAATATCTTCTACAGCCATAAAAGGAAAAAAAAGGAAAATAAGGCTATAAGGTTAACCAAAATACTTTATTACAAGCCTATCGTGAACAGTTTTAAAATGATAAAACATTTTCTAAATGAGCTTGCATTCCTCTGAGATACTCTGCCTAGAGAGGCGATATCTTTACCCGTAAAACATCAGACTTTACTCAAGGACACACGCTGGGGTTAGTTTAAAATCGAAATCTTTCCCAAATTCTTCATAGCATCAGGGTAATAAACCAACAGCACAAAAAGCTCAGACTTTTCCAGTGTTCAAAAGATCTTCAACTCCCTTAGGCAGTGGGATTTCTCCAAAACTGCCAAATTATTTAAGTCTTTCTCTGAGTCTCTAGGAACCTGTCCAGAAAGGACACATGATGCAAGATTAAAAAATATACTGTGAAGCATATGGATTAACTCCTTTGCTCTTGTGGAGCCCCCCAACCCCCATGCCGATTGGATATGTTCCCGTTCTCATTCCAATGAAAGACTTTTTCATTACGATAGAAGACCGGGCTCAATAGCTTTTTGAAGAAAATAGCTGCAACAATCCCTGTTAAATGCCAGACTGTGTGGTTTAAATTACTTCTGTTGGTATTTTTTCCCTGGGAATTTTTTTAAAGCAGCAGTTATAAGTTGTCATTTAGGAAGTTCATGTTGGACAGGACAGAAAACTTAAGAAAAACTTACAGCAGTGCAATAGGTCGACTGGTGACTGACTCTCCATCCTTGAAGATTTTCAAGATTAGGCTGGGCAAGGCAATGACAAATTTGTTTCAGCACCTGTGACAGCTTCGCTTCAAGGAGGAGGTCAGAGCAGAGACCTTCAGAACTCCCTTTCAGCCAACATTCATCTGATTTTTGACTATCTCCTGTACATGATTCCTCCCTCTCCAGTAACTTCAAGTAATTTTTAAGAATTGTGTAAAACAAAGGTGACTTTCTAGAATAAAATGCACTTTCACTCTGGCACTAAGAACTGGTAAAAACCATGGTACAAACTCCAGGTCACCTGAATAACAAGAACCAAATGCCTTTTTATGCCTCCTCTCAGTTTTCCTTAAGGCAGATATATTCAGAGAAAGCTTGAAGACAGCACTAACAGAATTTTAGATGAGGATTTCAGATGCAAGATAGGAGAGAAAATCTCAACTACAGTAATCTTACTTTAAAAGCACTACATTAACCTATGGTAATATAAGATGTTGGAAATACCTGCCTTCAGAGCAGAGTAACATTGAGTTTAAAATTCATTCCATCTCCCTTTGCAAAGTTTCAGCCATTACCAGAGGAAATTTCAAAATGTCCAAGGTCAAGATATTAAAATCACAGGGAAGGCTTCACCAGCAGACGCAGTGAGTAACACATATGACGTCCCAGTTACTTGACAGAAGAAAGATTTACTCTACAGCTTTTGCATAAAAGCTCATGAGTAATTTCTGCAAAGTCTTTCCAGGCTCTTTATGGACTGACTCATACACTCCACTCCTTTTAACTTCCAAATATTTCCATCGACTTTTACCTTTCTTAATCCCTGTCCTTTCGCTGCAGAGATGAGAAGACACTCCTGACCACTTCTGCAATCCAGCGTGTACAGGAGCTGGCTCTAGACTGGAGTTGCCCACCAGCTTGGCATGAAGGAGCTGTACATCTTCTGTCTATAAAAGCAATTCCTTGGCAAGGAACTTTTTACACACGTTTCCCTCTTCCTGAGTTAATTTCAGTTTGAGGTTTTTTTTTCCCTATGTTAAATGTGACCTCACCTACTCCACTGCAGAAGACAAAAAATAAATTTGAAGATTACAATCCAGGACCAAAAGAAGATCACCTATATATTTCAGGTCACCATCTCTACCACAGCATGGTGCAAAACTCACTCAGGTATTACAGAAGACATCTAAGAATTAAAAATAAGGGTATCTTCACAGGAATACCTTTTGTAGATTTTTAGCTAGATTATCATCGGGCTCTTGCTAACGTTACTGATTCTTCACCCGGAGATGACTTGATCTGGTCACCTCAACACCAAAGTTACCTAAGAGAATAGATGGCTTAATTTAAAAGAAATTTTAAAAAAACCTTATTCTTTGTGACATCAGCACAGGCAATATTTTTAAAAAAATTAAACACTAGGAAAATATAAAGTACATTTGGGGCCAAAAGAGCAAAGTCAAACCAACAAAACCATTGTCCTTCTCCTTACTTAATGCTTAGCCCTCTTGCCGAGTTTATTTTCTTTCCACTAGTTTGTGGTCTCTGTTTAAGAGGAAAAAAAAGTATAAGACCCACATTATTGCACAGTTTAAGACAACTTCTTTGTAAAGTTCCCAAACATATCTAAGATTACACTATGGAATGGGAAAATAAAATAGCACCTGGGACAAATGATGATTAACCTGCTGTACCAGCCATTATCATCTTTATAAGATCATGGCAAAAACTCTTCTAAAATGTTCCAGTTTCTTCTCAATTCTATAACTGAAAACATTTTTTCATTTAATTATAACATGATTGAGGAAATAATGGAATTTAGCAAGTGCCTTAAAGATGTGCATTTTATAGCTTTAGACTTCAGGAATCAAGAACTTGATTTTACGAAGCCCAGAGGCTCGGGGAAGAAAAATTGAATTTGATAGTAATATAAAAATTATATGAATTTAAATCTCTGCCAGCCCCTTTAGCAGTCAGAGTGAAATTGCTTCATTAGGGAAGTTCTGCCATATAAACCTATAACACTTGTTTCAGCGTGAACAAACCCAAGATTAAATTGAGATGAAGGTTGGCCACAGCCTTAGTATTTACAAAGGAGCTTTTTCCCTTTTTATTGAATATAAACACAATTAAACCACCAAAAATGGCTGTGTTCCATCCAACACCTGCAGCTCAACATCTCCCTTCTTACACTGTCAGACCTAGGATGACACTGATGGTGTAACTCCTGACAGCATCTGCAAACTGACCACAATCACTCTAGACTTCACACAGCAAAAGCCTGCAGAGACCTTGGTAACAAACATATATATTTGTTGAAATAAATACAGGAAATATATTTATTGTCAGCAAATTAGCATTTTCTAGAGGGTCTAGTAGTGAAGATTGGTGTAATTCCTAACTACGGCAGGAAAAACTTACTACGTTGGCACCAAAATCTACACTCCAGTTCAAGGCCAAGAGAAAGAGGCTGGCTGGTGAGGAATAGAAGAAAATATGTAGAAGCAAGCTGTACACAATGGCTCAGAATGACAAGAGGTGGTCTTAGCACATCACTAGGACTCTACTCCTGGGAAACAAATTCACAGGCATGATAGTAAAGATGAGCTCAAAGGAGGACTGAAGCCTGGCCAGCTTTGTGGGTCTTTACAGGGAACTTCTCCCAGGCTGGGGGACATGAGGAAGAAGCACAAAGGTACTTTTTAAACAAGTGTAATAAGTGAGCATTAGATGCCCAAATCACTAGTTACTACGGGAAAAGGTTGGATAGGGCTAAGTCATGAAAGCAAGGATGAAGAGTTGGTGTTTGAGGCAAGAAAGCAGAGGAGTCAGGACCCAAATAAAAGGGCCCTGGTCAAAGCAATCATTTAGGATAACAGTAATTGCAGCAGCAGTCTTACAATGTCTTTGGAGTAACAAAAGACCATCAAACCTCTAGAGGATTTTGCTGTATGAAAGCATCTTGGAGACTTTCTATATAGAGAACTTTTCAGATCCGACCTAGCTTGGAGGTGGGTTTTCAGAGAAGATCCTGAAGACAACATATGCCTTAGAGACAAGAAGGACAGACAGGATGGCATTGCTGTGCACGAAGGAAGAAACCAGTGGGAAGTCTGCGTAACTTATTGGAAGCATGCTGGCAGCCAGTCATCTCTAGGAGGTACCAAACAAATGGCTGAGATTCCTGTTTGGAGGGAGACAAGTCCAGAAATGAGCTGTGAGACATCAGGACAGAGATAATGAGCTGGAGTTCCACTGAAGAGAGGAAAAAGACACAAAGAGGAAGCAATCCCTGTGAATCCCTGCACAGAGGCTGAAGAACAGACATGGCTTCTCCATCACATATAATAAGCAGAAAGTTGGAGATGCCAAGAGAAGGCCATAGTTGGCAACTCTGAATTTCAGTGACAACACTAAAAGGACAAAAATGAATTGCTGATCCTGTTTTTTTAGGAATGCTTAAGAGTGGCTTCAGTAAAAGACTAACAGTTGAGTTGACAGACCAGAAGCTGAAGAAAGAAAGAAAAAAATTAAAAAAAATAATCCATGCATTTAGGGTAATATATGGACATGCATTTGAACATGGCCCTGAGTGACCTACTCTAGTTAGACCTGTTCTGAGCATGGTGTTGTACCAGATGTCCTCTGCAAGTTATTCCAGCTTAAATCAATAGTCGATGATGCTGTAATGCTGGAAGACAAGAAATCCCAACTGCTTTCAATAAAATAAATATCAGTGGCAAGAAGAGAGGAGAATAAGGCAGCAGTTGGGGAAAGCGGCATATCTCTGCAACTGAGGAGATCAAAATATGTTCATCTGGTGAAGGATAAGATCTATGAGAGAGCAAGAAATGAAGGGAAAGAGTAAAGGAAGATACAGATTATAGACAAGATATATGTTAACAGGGGCCATGAAGATGACTCCACGGGTTAGAGGAGACCAGGTGAGAATTTTTTTGCATCCACAGCAGCACAGGAGGAGGGACAGAGTTGTGGTGGACATGGGACAGCAAGCTGGGAAAATTGCATCTTAGAACCATAGAATCATTTAGGTTGGAAAGGACCTTTCAAATCTTGTCCATTTTCCCTTCAAAAAGAAAAGAGCAGTGAGATATTGGGCAGAGAAAAGACACACAAGCTTGACGAATGACTACCAGGGAATGAAAAGACAGCTGGAGGACTGTTGTTTAGTTAGAGATGGGAGAACAGAGAAGGTGATAATCATAATTAAGGAAATCAGCCCAGCCACAGAATTTCTGCCAGCATAGTTTGGCAGCACAAGAGCAAATGGATTTGGGGATAAGGACCTTGCGCTTAGAGAAGGACAAAAAGAGAGAGGAGGTTTGGAGCCTTAAACCTGCAGACACTCAACTGCTGCAGGGCTGGGCGCCGGAAGACGGGGCCATGGGAAGGAAAGGAGAGGTGTCGTGGTTTGGGCCAAATTGGCCCAATCCGGTGGAAGAGGTCTGGTGGCCACAAGAGGGGCTGGATGGCTCTCAACCAGCCAGATGCCTATCAATGGTGCTGATGCAATGGCGAGGCTTCAACAGAGCAGATAACTCAGTCATGGAATAGGCAGCATGGTCCAGTCTATCCCATAAAGACCTAGAAACAAAGGGTTAATCCCAGTGCTGAGGCTCGGCTCATCTTCCATATTCAGGTAGCCTGATGCATTGAAGAAAGCTGCCTAAGGCTCCCACGCCCAACAAAGTTGTCTCTTTGGAAAAAATCCCATAGTCTGCTGGGGTGCTGCAAAGCTACCCAGAGATAAACCTTCGTTTAAGCCCTGTTTGCAGGGTTTGCAGCATCCCAGCTGTGATGGTCAGGGAGGAGCCTGGCAGCACAGCTCCCATTCCAGCCACGGGGTTGGACTGGTTCACACACTGTCCTGCACAATTGGCACAGCTATAGTTCATTCCCCAGTTAAATTTAACTTAAAAATGAAAAGCCTGAGCCCCAGTCGAAATTTCTGAGGATCAGCGATAACATGGTTCATCCTAACAAAATGTTAGTAGGTCATTAAGCACCTACAAGGAGCACTCCTAAATAAGGCCACATATAACAACCTGAATCTTTTGTGCTATGTAAACAGATACCTTAGGTGAACACCCACATTGACGTTACAAATAAATAACACACTCTCTTAATAGGAAAATCATTTCTAAAAATTGGCTTGCAGACACTTGTTATGGGAGCCAAACACAAAGGTAACACGAGGTCTGCACATGAAGTCCCAATGCCGTAACAGAAGTGCTGCCATGTCTTTCAAAAGCTATGTTCAGATTTCGCCTTTGCCTAAAATAAGACCTGACTTTGTTTAGTGATAACACAATCTATTTATTTTTAAATGTTCAAACACTCAGGGTGATATTTCCAGCCAGCCCAGTTGCTCTCCCAGATCCCAGGGGCAAGGCTAGCTCCAGCTCCCTTTTCAGAGCCCCAGTGACAGGCCATGGGGACAGGGACAGGCTGGGACAACACGTATTTGCTTTAATGCACCAAGTACTTAAAAGCTTAACTGTTATCATTTGCATTAACAGTCAATGCAACTTACTTCATGTTCAGAGGCTGCAAGCGAAAACAGAGCCATCAGAGCCTGATTTGCCATCGCCAGCATCAACAGCCCCCCTGCCTAGCCTCGAAATGGGGAAAAGACCTGTTTTAAGACTTAAAATTGATTTTAATAATAATTAAATTCAAAGCAGGGGTCTGGTAGACCGATGACTGCCAAGAAATAGAAATATATACAGTATAGGAATAGTATAGAGTCTATGAAACTCCTTGTACTCATAGAGGGAAGATTAGGAGGAGAAAAGCAAACCTCAGGAGACCTGGTCTAGATGTTGTGAACCCATCGCTCAACCTTGACCTCCATCTGCTCCAACGACAAAGCCATTTGCATGAAAAGAAGGCACCAGATCTCACTCCTCTGGAGAGATCACCAAGTTGGCAGCCTAAGTAACGTTTCTTGTGCTGGGTTCACGCCTGGATTAGGAATTAATTTGTCATCACCAGTTTACAGGACACACGAGCACGTCTCCCACTGCTAGTGCAGCCAGCACTTGTTTACCATCTCCAACAGTGAGACCCACTCAAAGGGAAAAGCTTCCCACTCTGTAGCAAAGCCGTGAAAAAAGCTGAAAGCTGGTGTTTAAGTACAAAAGTGGATGTAATAAACACAGGCTTGTCCCCGTGCTGCTGTCAGGCTGGTATTACTCATTGAGTGATGATTTGCAGATGACAATGCTGATCCGTGTTTCAGGGTGACACACTGTCAGCCACGAAGGTAACTAGCCCATTGGATATCATTAAATGCCTATGCGGAAATGATTTCTTCCTTTGGATTATTAGCCAGCTTGGTCCACATGGTCCAAATGTTGGTTTTTTTCCACCGCAGGACACAACACCTACACAATCAAAGACCGGGTTTTCCGCAGCCATCTTCAGCTGCTTCCCTGGCACCCTCCCCTATAATGAACTGTACTAGGATTGCTCTTCAACAGAAAATACCTCCAGGACATAAAACTGTTAACGCTTGACGTGCTCCAGGAAAAGGAGCCACTTCTTCAACCAAAAAAAGGAACAAAGAGGATTTCTCATTGCATTGCCAGTTTTGCTTAGCATTACGGTGGGGCGCTTAAGCCATTGCTTCTCCCCTGGTTTCCAGTGAGATGGCAGGCACGCAGCCCCAAACTTCGCTCCATTTTCTTGGCTGGGAAAGGGATGGCACTGGAAGCAAAGACTCTGGGTTGTGAAAAAGTCAATTATTTGCAGAAGTGCTCCTCGAGGCGGTCCACCACTCGGGGACACACTAGCTTTGTGCAAGGGCCTCAGGTTCTTTGCTCCAGACTTTGGAAATGCAACTGTGAGGTCTTTGGGATACAAATGATGTTATAGCCCTGCCACAGAGAAAGACTTTAGCCCATCACCGAGCACATTCCTCAGACAAAACAAGCAAGCAAACCAAAAAAACCCCAAAACTGGACACTCTGGGCTCAAAGAGGTCCTTCAACTACATGCCATCAAAGAGGAAATTGCTCTTTTGATGTCTTTTTGTCAATTTAAATAAGCGTTACTTGAAAAGGGTGATCTTAAAATGGTCTTTTAATACTGGAGAGTTCCTAACAAAATAGAATTAAATAGGCATTCATACAGACAAATAGCCACGTCCAGTCCTATAAATATTTAATCTTTAATTTTGAGCGTGTCCGTGGCGGCTAACTAAGTTACTTAATGATTGGATGGCCTAACACAAAATCTGGAGAATAGGCTTCCCAGTGGTAATACTTCTATGCAGCAACACAGAGGCTTTTCCTTTTTTTAGTCCCAAAGGAAAGAACACTTGACATCTCTGAGTGGGATTCAGCTGCCCTCCATGAGACTGGGATCCCATCCAGCCCAGCTGTCTGCATGTCCCGGGCAGCTCCGCAGGGGAAAGACGGCAAAGGAGTTTCAGCATAGGATGAATCACCCCTCGCAGGGTCACTGTGTTCTATAAACCTATAGACTACTGACCTCTAAGCAAAATCGGGTGGGATATGCAGCTCTCTGGGGGAAGAAGTGTAAGGTCCTGCACATGGGTCGAGGCAATCCCATGCACAAATACAGGCTGTGTGGAGAGTGGATGGAGAGCAGCCCTGAGGAGAGGGACTTGGGGCTGTTGGTGGATGAGAAGCTCAACATGAGCCGGCAATGTGCACTTGCAGCCCAGAAGGCCAACAGTGTCCTGGGCTGCATCAAAAGCAGCGTGGCCAGCAGGGTGAGGGAGGGGATTCTGACCCTCTGCTCTGCTCTGGTGAGACCCCACCTGGAGTACTGTGTCCAGCTCTGGGGCCCCCAGCATAAGAAGGACATGGACCTGTTGGAGCGGGTCCAGAGGAGGGCCATGAAGATGATCAGAGGGCTGGAGCACCTCTGCTATGAGGACAGGCTGAGAGAGTTGGGGTTGTTCAGCCTGGAGAAGAGAAGGCTCCACGGAGACCTTATAGCACCTTCCAGTACCTAAAGAAGCCTGCAGGAAAGCTGGAGAGGAACTTCTTACAAGGGCATGTAGTGATAGGACGAGGGGTAATGGCTTCAAACTGGAAGAGGGGAGATTTAGATTAGATACTAGGAAGAAATTCTTTACTGTGAGGGTGGTAAGACACTGGCCCAGGTTGCCCAGGGAAGCTGTGGCTGCCCCATCCCTGGAGGTGTTCAAGGCCAGGCTGGACGGGGCTTTGAGCAACCAGGTCTAGTGGGAGGTGTCCCTGGCCATGGCAGGGGGGTTGGAACTAGATGATCTTTAAGGTCCCTTCCAACTCTAACCATTCTATGACTCTGTGATTCTATTTCATGGTGTTGCAGAACTATACAATCCATCCAACTTTCCCTAAGTACTAATTTACCTAGTTTAGTGTTGCTACACAATATTCCTCCTCTTAACTCATACACTACTGCATTACTACAAGCAAAACTAAAGTCATCAGGACTCTGGGTTTGCTGCACGTAGGAGATAACCCGTAGCCAGTGGCTGATGCGGGAGAGCTCAGAAAGGGAATTTGGTCGTTGAAGGACAACATGTTACAGAAAAGTCATCTTAAAAATAGCAAGTCTATAATGGCAAAGACCCCTTTCCCCTGCGGAATAACCTGGATGACATAAATTAAATCAAGAAGTCATTATGTTGTTATTGTAACAACAGTTGTTCGTAATACTGAATGTGAAAACATGATTAAGAAAATAACAGGTTGTTAGAAATGTGTACTAAATGCAAAGTCTTCTTCTAAGGATGGGGGCCTAATTTACTATATTATGGCTAAATCATAATTGTGTTAAAATCAGCAGCTAATTTAAATGGCCTATCCTTTGTATTTAAATTACTCAGCATGCAAAATGAAAGCCACGAAAATATAATAGTCTATATTTTTAGAGGTGCAATTATTTTAATATGTTTCTATTAGGAACATTCTACTATTTTCAAATCACGAGGCTTAATATTAAGTATTTCATATTATGATGGTGCCTTATAATGATCACAAAATGACTAGGCACTGTGTCCCAATACCGGGTTACTATGCATCCTGGCAGAAAAAACCCTCAATTTTCTATGCATGAAAAATTTACACGATTGTTATTTTATATGGAGTTACAAGCCTGACACACAAGACCAAATCCATCCCTGGTATAAAAAGAAGAGGAGCCAGATCACCTTGTGCCATATGTAAGTTTGTCTGTAAATTAAAGCAGCCATCCCAGGAGGTGCCGTAAGCCGGCATCCGTTTTTTTAATGCCATTAAATGTGATGACACTCAAGGATGTATGTTTAACTGCGTGCATAGCTGCGTAAATGATACAGGTGTTAGGAAAAAAACCCCCAACAAACGTAGAGCATTTTTGCTCTTTTTTTCCCCCCTATGATTACATATTGTTGTACATTTGCTCTGAGGGTTAGCTAACATGAATTATCTTGTCTGCATCTTGAGTAGTTACGCTGGAGCTGGCAGGCTCTGAGTTCACACGCAGCATCCCCAGCAGTAATTCGTACTCCTGCCCCTCTATTCCTGGTAGGCATCTTTAGTTATTTATTTATTTTTAAGGAAGTCAAGAGAATTACAATTTGGTGCTGTATTTTTCAGTTCCACTTAATGCTTTCAAACCTGAACAGAGCTAGCGCGAGTATTTTAATGGAAGCATTTTCCCAAGAAAACGTGTGATTTCCTCTGGAGGTCTTCTACAGGGATTTTTTTCTGCTCCATTAACACATTTATTTTGGATTGTGGATTTTTTTTTTTCCAACTAGAAACATTTGTCATAAACCAGTGTTTCAGCATTTTGCCAAAAGCATCATAATTTCGAAATTTTAGGATAAAATGTTTTGATGCAATCGTCAGCGTTTATTGTTGACAGTAACACGTTGACTCAAAGGTCTTATTGTTTAAGAATGTAAAAAACCCCAAATACTACAAGTTGCTGCAGGAAAGAAATTAGGTGGGTTTTTTTTGTTTGTTTGTTTGTTTTGAGGGTTTTGTTTTCTGTTTTCTTTTGCATAGTGCAGGTATTGTCAGCAAAAAAACACCAGTGCCATAAAAGAGGCAAAGGGGAAGACTTTGGAGGATTCAGCCAACACCAGAAGAAGCCTTCAGCCCTTCCAGGCTGTTTCACATCCTGCAAGCTGCAATCTCAGGTTTATACTCTTTCAAGTATGCAAGAACTACCAGATCCAACCCCTGTAAATCATTTCTATCCCTAACTGGTTTCACTCTTCCCAATTCTACCATGTAAGAGGACACATCCTCCAAACTGTGCTATTTTAAAAACTTTATAATAAGAACATATACTTTTACATGAATAGTGCTCTAGCAGCTTTGATATCTAATAAAAAGGAACAATATAATACCTCCGTGGTATTTCCCATGCATTCCCTATTTCAGCAACAGGGTTTCTTTCAAGCACTGAAATAACACTGAGGCAAAAAGACATCGGAAAAATTCTCGGAGATGTCCACTGCAGTAAGTGTAAGCAAATATATTCGTAACTATAAAACCTCTCCAATTTTGCTTTCCTCCATCTGGCACCATCTTGTTGCCCAACGTTGTATACATTTTAAACTCAGCAGGAGCAATATTGTGCTTGCTCTGTAGGACTGCATCCTCAAAGGAAAGCAAAGATACAGTTTTAGTTCCCAGGCTATGATTCAGTTGTAAAAAAGCCAGAACTATTAATAAGCTCTGCTCTTATAAACTAATGATTATTATCTTTAAGACTCAAAACAACCTGATTATTTATTAACTACATTTGAGTCATGAAGTTGGCTCTAAGCATAACTTCCCTGTAGAAATTGGAGCAACTTTATTTATGAAGAGTAGTGAGTTTTTTAATTTGGCTATTTTTCCCCAAAGAAGTTTTTTGTTTGATCGAGTAAATAAAAAGCCAGATATTTGTTTTCTTTTTCTCTACGACAATAAATAAAAAAGGGCATATTTTGTGCCTAAGCCTTCTATCAATACAATTCTCTATATTCCTTCAGTAACGGATGTTATTTTCATGATTACATATTTTATGTAAACAGGCTTGTGAAATGCAAAGCGGCTGCTCAAAATGCAGCACAAGGCAGGCGATCGATAAAGCACAAAAGACTCCAATTCTGGTGTTCACTGATCTTGCCTAAGTACATAATCATTTGTTTTTCCTTCTTAACACAGTGTTTACTGTCGCTCAACTAAAACGGGTTTTGTTCAGCGTTATTATAAAATAAAGCTGCATCTCATTTCCAAGGCAATTGCGCTGAAATTCAAGAAATTTGGAAGCAAGATATTGAACAATAGGGAAAATCAAGCAGCTGAAAACCCCCAATTCATCATCTCACTGCTTAACTCCAGCCCTACTTGAGCTTTTTAAGTGATCATCTAAAGACAGACATTGAAAGAGCCTTTGTGGGTGTGATGTTTTGCAGTTGCTCCCCGTGCTGTATAACTTTGGTCCTAAAGAAACCCTTTGCCTATTCAAGCCTGGAAGAGTAGCTCTTGTGTAACTTGCCACGCGGAGCAAATCTGAAAAGCCGCACGGCTTATTGAGAAGGTTCTCTAACACCTGCTTGACTAAGACGTTACCAGCTATCTATAGCACCAGCACACCAATTAGGAAAAAAACCCTCAAATTATTGACTGAACACCTGTTTGTCAAAATGCAGAATGATACCACAGTCGGTTAGCTCTAGTTCCAAATATCTTTAGATAAAAAGTGTGGTTCTTGTTAAAGAAAAAGTGGGACTGAGTTTCAGAGATCTTATCAAGTCATATAAGATGCTAGAAACTGTAAACATAGTGAAGAAAAATTATTATTCGTCTTCATTAAATAGCTTGTTGCCATGTCTATAGTCTCAGACAACAGACCCTTGAGCTCTCTGCAAATCAAGAAGTCAACTGCACATCAGAACTTGGAGGCATCTTGTAAGAGGAGCAGATGACACATCCAAAAAAAACCAACCTCATGTTAAAACCAGCATTTCTTCTCATCCTGCACACTTAAGCTGTGGAACTAATCGACACAGAAGGTCGTGGATTTTAAAACCGCTTGCATACGTTTGAAAAGTAAATCAACAACCCACCAAGGATTATAAATTATAAAGCCACCAGCTCTGGTTCAGGATGCTCTTCAGCAATTGATTCTGGTTGCTGTAAAAGACAGGACACCAGGCTAGATGGACCTTTGGTTTCACCTGGTGTGATCCATTCTGTATTCTTATTTAAGAAAAGAAGAGTCAATAGTATCAACTCATTCCTGTTGGAAAAGCGTAAGGTAACCTTCATCTTGGTAGTCACAATGCAGCGCTCATAGGCAGGATGCTGTCAGAGCCAACACATCTTGCTCTGTCCCCCTGAGTCCTTTCTCCCTCATTTCTTGATATATGGGGTGGCTGAAGTCAACACAGCTCCAAAAAAAACAGATTTATTTTTGCTAGGTGACAAACACATAGCTACATTTTTGTGATTTAGAGCATGCCTAACAACCACTGGGGTGAACCTGCCAGCTCATTTGAAAAGGCTTTGGATGAGTCTCTTAACTGGGAGCCTCCTCCCTGCCAGGGAACTTCCCGGAGTGTCAAGAGCTTTTGGCAATCAGCTGAAGACACTTGCCGCAAGCTCCCGTGCAAGACAACTCAATATTGGCTTCTGTTTTATGAAGAAATAAAGGGTGAAGAACGTGTACTTGGAGAAAGTGAAACAACTACTGTAGCAATCAATATGTGCTTGCAATAATGTAATTAAACAAATTGCAAAGGCCCTGATGAAGATTGCATAATTTACTTTGCAACAGCATTCTCATAAAATACCTTCATCCATGCTAGAGCGATGCCCTATCTAAGGAGTTTGAGACCAGGGCACCCAAACACCAGAAGACAGCCTGGACAGGACAGGGAGACATTTTAGTAGTGTTTAATTACTGCCAGGGGTGTGCGCTTAGGAGATCAATCACAGTGAAGGTCTGCCCGGCCACCTCTCCTGACCTGAGCCAGGGCCAGATGCATACTGGAAGAAAGCCAACCCCGCAGGGAACCATATGGTGACACTGTCTAGGGTGTCACTTTGCCTTCTCGCTTCCAGCTGTCTGGGCTTTTGAGCTCTTACCCTCCAAAGCCTTCGGGAGGGTTTTGTTTCAGGGGTTTGCCAACAGCTTTTTCAAATCTTTTAAAAGCTTCTGGTTTTGCCCCTGTGTCTTGGGGTGCTGGGTCAAAACCCATCAGCCATCACCCCCTGCTTCCACCTACCAGGTCTCGCCTGACTTTATGGGCAGGGATCTACCTGAGGAAGGGAGGAGGATGGGAAATACAGCTGTAATGGCTGAAATACCTTTTAAGATCACCCAACGCTTGCAATAAATGTAAAAAGCAGCTGATGTAATGGATAAAATAACTTCCAGCTGGTCCTTGGAGGCCATGTGTTGCATCCACGCTCCATGAGCTACACACACACTGCTGCAGGTGCCAGGCAGAAGACTTATAAAACACCCAGGACTCCAAGGCGGTGCTGCTATATGGCAACAGGGGTGATGAAAAGTGCTTCCCAACTTGCTCCCTCCTATTAGCCAAAGTTAAAAGGGTCTTTTTTTGGTTGTCTCTAAACAACCTGTGCATCACCATTTGAAGCACTGCTTCAATTTTATGATGACCACCACCACCACAGAGACACCTTCATCCCCACGGGCCTCCTGGCTGGAAAACTACATTTTCCTGAACTGAATTTCTACCTTATGGCTGTTTTTTTCTTTCTTTTTCTTTTTCCCCCCACTCCTAACTGGATTGAAATGGGAATACTGAATATCCTCGCATCGTGACCCCTGGCATGACAGGCAAGCAAGGAACAGCTTCGTGCCAAGGCAATGGGCAAGAAAAATCTCCATAGGTGGGAACTTTCCACCAATCTCCCAGCCAGGATGGCACAGCCCATTTTCCCATCCCTTTTCCATCCCAGATCCCATTTGCTTTCTTATACCATAATCTGGCTGCTCCCCAAACTCCCCCCAACACTCTTTGGTGGTTGGATGCGTCTTTCCCAAGCACTGATTGCAGCAGGACTAGTACTTCTCCCTGGAGAAACAGAAATTAAACTATATTATCCTATAGGATATATATACACATGCTTTTAAATATTTATTTATTTTAGTATATTTTTTTAATATACATGTATGTCTAGCTTATAATGCCACCCTGAGATGAGACTCCTGTTTGCCACGTATATACTTGTGCAGCCGCCCTGGAAATCTTTACTGCTCTGTGTCAGCGCAATAAACATTTCCAATCCTCCATTCCATTTTCTTTTCCTGAGAAAATTCAAGAGAATTAGGTTAATAGGTCAGCAGATGGTAAGATTTTAGTGAAGGAAGGGAAAGGGAAAGGGAAAGGGAAAGGGAAAGGGAAAGGGAAAGGGAAAGGGAAAGGGAAAGGGAAAGGGAAAGGGAAAGGGAAAGGGAAAGGGAAAGGGAAAGCCACTCCAGCCTGCACTTTCCCTTTCCAGGACAGGTAAGGCACCTGTGAAGTGTACAGGGCACTGTGTGGGTCCTGCAAAACCAAAAATATTTGAAGACACCAGCATGCAAATCTGTTTTACCATTTACCAAGTTAACTCTTTTCTAACTGCTGAGAATTGGTCTTATTCCCCCAGTATTTAAACTGCAGTCATCCAAAAGCTATTAGGTAGCAACAGGGGAAAAGAATTCCTGGGAAAAAAGAAACAATACAGGTAAGAGGTAAGATAGAAAGGGCAAGAAAGACAACAGCAGGGCAGCAAGGTGGTGTACTTAAACAGGTCTCCAGGTTCTGGCAATTAAGTTTTTACTGAAAAACCAAATTTTTAGGTTCTTATCTGGGAAAAGGACTAATGTAAAGGTCAGTTTAGCAGTAGCATCATTGCAAGTCGACAGAAAGAATCTTGGAATTAGAACAGGGAGCAAAGGAGCATGAATGGGACCCCAGCACCTCTTACAGTATTTATAGAGATTTAATAAAAACAATTCTGGAGTCTGACTCATAACCCTGGCTGCAGCAAGAGAAAACAACCATATATCAGAAAAAGAACCAAGTCTATAGCAGTGCCAATACTCTAATGTCCTATTTATTGATGTCGCATTCTCATCTTGGCCATCAGCTACTGGACCTTTTAAAAAGTTTTTGGGATTATATTCAGTTCCTACATTAACCTATGAATAAATAAAGCTCTAACATTGCCAGCTGTTGTTCTGATTTAAAGAGGCACTAGCATTTCTTCATGCATTACTACTTCTTTCTGATGCCTGAGGACAACTTCAATCACAGGAATTCACACTATTTTAAGTGGAAAATGTGGCATAAGGTTTTTGGATGGTCAGCAAGAATATTGTCTTTTGACATTCCTGCCCATACATATATATATATTGTTCTACTGCTCCTGCAAATTATCAGCGCACAAAACATACCCCAGGGATTTTGGGGAATTAGAGGAGAGATGGTTTCTGTAACATTGAGAAAATAACTACACAGGAGCCTCCAGAGGCTGAGATGTAAACAGGAAATAGTACAAATTCTCTTGAAAGGAAGATGCGGTTATGTCCCATGAGAGACAGGTACTACCATACTCATTTTCAAATCACCGTGAAGGTAACAAAAAAATTTATATATAAATCTGTTACTTTAGCTTAAATATCACTATAATTGTCACTGCAGTAGAACACATCCTGCATGACCCAAAGACCACAATTTCTCCTTCACCCTATGCACCACAAACACATTTTGAAAAAATAACAATAAACAAACAAACAAAATCTGTATTTTATTCTTTACAAATGAGAAGGACCAAGGGAGGACAGACACCCTTTGGCTGGGGTTCTCTGGGCCAAGCAGGAGCTTCCTCCAGCAGTCCCCATTCGCGAACCAACCCGCCACGATGCTGGAGGCAGGAAGGCTTCCCAAATTCCCACACTTTTTCCATATGCCATGCCCTAAACTCATTCACATTGGTTGCCAAGATGTTCTCGTCTCCTCAAACTGGCTGTCACCCTGCTATGGTTTTCCTCGCCGTCAAGTGAATATGTGTTTCACTTTGGCTTAATTACATCGCAAATACACGCCCGTGTGGATTTATAAAGCAACATAACTGAACATGATAAATCCCAAGTGAAAACCAAATAATTTCATTATTGTCAAAGACAGCTCACATGGACAAACGAGCAAACTAAGCTGCTTTCAAAATAAAACTGGGCTTCCATAACACTGTTTTGCCTCATCAGTGTCCACCCCAGCCACACTGAAGCAGCTACTTCTTCTGGTAGCTGCATTAAAAACGCTCCTCTCAAAGACAACAGCCTAGAAATATAGTAAAACAGCCTTAAAACAAGCTGCCGTTTTCATCTTACTATGTGGAAAACATCTTTGCTAAAACCGTTTCATATATTTGTGTAAGTTTAAATCAAAGCCTGGCATCCATATATCCATTACTTTTTTCAGTACAACGCACTCCCAACATTTGTATTTATACATAGATACATAAAATAGATATACATACACTGTGGAGGCCAGGGCAAGCCCTGTCTCAGCTTCAACTTGAGCTGCAATCCCAAATTCTTCCTCGCTTGCCGCTGCCCTTGAGACCTGAGGTTGCCAAGTGCTTAGGGATCCCCTCTTTTAAAAGTCTGAAAATCTCAGTTATTGGACCTCAAGAGTTGGTGATTTTGGTCAAAATGTTAGTAACCAAACTATGAATATTTCTTTCAAAATCCCTCGCTGATGCACCAAGGTCGGCTCCATTGCCACCTCTCCCAAAACATCAGCCCTCTGCCATGTGCCACCGCTCTTATGCCCCATGGTCTGGAGCTACTCCTGGATCCTAAAACCAGGTGAAACCCCGAAATGACAGCTCTATCTAAATGTAATACATTATGTAATACATAACGTAATGGCAAGGAGGCAATGGCTCAAAGTGTTCCTCTTTTGGGCTGGCCTATGGGAAACACAGTTTCTGAAGGAGAAAGAGCCTTCTCTTAGATTCCTAAAGATTTGCTTTTCTGTCCTCGTTTCTTTCCCCATCGTTCCCCGCAATACTGCCCACTGCAGACTAAATCTTGTTTTCCATCTAATGAGATGGATGGATGGCCGCTCCAAAAACATCATCTCTGGAAGAGGATGCAGTGTGGTCCAGACAGATGCTCTCGCGCAAGGATTCAGCAGCGCGACGCCATCAAGGCAGCACACCATAATTATTAGCTAGTTTTTGTCTGTGAGCCACAAAGTTGCACTGAGTTATTTTCCTTTGCTTGTTTGAATGAATTGTTATTTCCCTGTTGATAAAACTAATTATCGTAAATAGCCTTACAAAATGTTTTCCTTCCAATTAAGAAAACACCACCAAAAAAATAAATGATTGTGAGTACACTGTAAATTATGTATTGCTGTACTGTAAATTATACATCTGCTATCTCGGCGCCAATTAGCCAGGAAGATAAGAGAACAGTGCAACAGTTGGGAGCCTTGACTATTACTGTAAGATGATGTGACCGATCGTTTCACGACTTGTTTTGTTCCTGCCGGTGTGCAATGCGATACTGTGAAATAATGCGTGCCATCTGGCGCGAGCGCAAAAAACAGAATAATGTCTATCATCACCCTGTCTCCATGTCAGTATACAAATTTCTGTGAGAGACTAGAAGATATTTGTTAGATATCTGTCCTCCTGCTGTGCAGCACTACCCTGAATGAATGCTGCAACTATTATTTTATATTGCCAGGAAGAAATGTCTTCTAGTTGTTACTACATCCTACGCATATGAAATCACAACATGATTTAACAGCATGTAATTAAGTATTGCTAAGCAAGCTACAGTAAAGTTTTGAAAAATTAGTCAAAGATGAAAAAGTAAAGAAAATACATTAAAACTTCAATTTTATCTTGAGCTCTCAGCCCTAACTGTATTTTACACATGTAGTAGAAACATCCTAAAGGTTTCCCAAGTTGCTGAACAGTGATATCTTAGAATCATAGAATAGAATCATAGAATTGTCTAGGTTGGAAGGGACCGTTAAGATCGTCAAGTCCAACCATCAACCTAACACTGCCAAACCCACCACTAAACCATGTCCCTCAGCACCACGTCTACCCGGCTTTTAAATACCTCCAGGGATGGTGACTCCACCACTTCCCTCGGCAGCCTGTGCCAATGCTTGACAACCCTTTCTGTGAAGAAATTTCTTCCCAATATCCAATCCAAACCTCCCCTGGCACAACTTGAGGCCATTTCCTCTTGTCCTGTCGCTTGTTACTTGGGAGAAGAGACCGACCCCCACCTCTACAACCTGCTCTCAGGTAGTTGTAGACAGCAGTAAGGTCTCCCCTCAGCCTCCTTTTCTCCAGGCTGAACAACCCCAGTTCCCTCAGCCGCTCCTCAGAAGACTTGTACTCCAGACCCCTCACCAGCTTCGTTGCCCTTCTCTGGACACGCTCCAGCCCCTCAATGTCTTTCTTGTCATGAGGGGCCCAAAACTGACCACACTATTCGAGGGGGGGCCTCACCAGTGCCAAGTACAGGGGGACAATCACCTCCCCAGTCCTGCTGGCCACACTATTGCTGATACAAGCTAGGATGCTGCTGACCTTCTCGGCCACCTGGGCACACTGCTGGCTCATCTTCAGCCGCCTGTTGACCAACACCCCCAGGTCCTTTTCTGCTGGGCAGCTTTCCAGCCACTCTTCCGTCAGCCTGCAGAGCTGCCTGGGGTGGCTGGGACCCAAGTGCAGGACCTGGCACTTGGCCTTGTTGAACCTCATACCATTAGCCTTGGCCCATTGATCCAGCCTGTCCAGATCCCTCTGTAGGGCCATCCTACCCTCAAGCAGGATGATGCTCCTGCCCAACTTGGTGTCATCTGCAAACTTACTAAGGGTACACTCGATCCCCTTGTCCAGGTTGTTGAGAATGATATTAAACAGAACTGGCCCCAATACCGAGCCCTAGAGAACACCACTTGTGACTGACCGCCAACTGGATTGAACTCCATTCACCACCACTCTTTGGGTGCTGCCTTCCAGACAGTTTTTGACCCAATGAAGAGTACACCCATCCAAGCCGTGAGCAGCCAATGGGCATGTCTATCAGAGAATCTGTGAATTCAGGAGAGCTGAAGTCTTAGCAAAGCTTTCTACCAGCAGCGGCAGAGACGCTTGCCTCTCTTCTTTTCCAGCGATAGCAATATGTAGTGCTTTACAGCTTTCACAAATGTTGGGAGGCATAATAATGGCTTATCATGTGCTTCAGCTTTCTTTTTAGAAAAGGCATTACATGTGCACTTCCTTTAGTTATTTTAACAAGCAAACAGTATCTATCAGTGATATTTTCTTTCAAATAAAGTATAAAATCTCTTTTGCATTTTCCAATCATTCCTAAAGTACTCAGCCCCATTACAATTTTCAAGCATGTGTCTCTTTAGGATACCAACACATGGCTTTAATCATTCATTTAAACCTTTACCCACTATTGATAATCAAACTAGTTCTAAACTTGTGCAGATCATCTTGAAAATTAACCCCAAGTTCTGCCCTGTAGGTTTGTGTTTTCGTGCCCACTCATTGTATTTATTTTTTTGCTGACTAGCCAAGCCACTGTACTTCCCAAGATCATTTTTCAGGGTGAACACCAAAGCGTGTATATTTTTCAAATGAGAAGTATGAAAGAACCTCTTTCAGCAGAAGGATCATCAAAGGGATGCTTGTCCAGCCTTGATGGCTGCATGGGGTTGTTGTGACCCAAGTGCAGGACTCGGCACTTGGCCTTGTTGAACCTCATACCATTGGCCTTGACCCATCAATCCAGCCTGACCAGATTCCTCTGTAGGGCCATCCTATCCTCAGGCAGGTACACTGGATCCCCTCGTCCAGGTTGTTGAGAAAGGTATTAAACACAACTGGCCCCAATACTGAGCCCTGGGGAACACCACTTGTGACCGGCCGCCAACTGGATTTAACTCATTTCACCATCACTCTTTGGGCTCGGCCTTCCAGCCAGTTTTTGACCCAGTGAAGTGTACAGCCATCCAAGCCATGAGCAGCCAGTTTGTCCAGGAGAATGCTGTGGGAAACAGTGTGGAAGGCTTTACTAAAGTCCAAGTAAACAATATCCACAGCCTTTCCTTCATCCACCAAGCTGGTGACCTTGTCATAGAAGATCAGGTTTGTCAAGCAGGATCCGCCTTTCACGAACCCATGCTGACTGGGCCTGATCACCTGGTTGTCCTGCATGTGCTGCGTAATGGCACTCAGCATGATCTGCTCCATTACCTTCTCCAGCACCGAGGTCAGACCGACAGGCCTATAGTTCCCTGGATCCTCCTTCCAGCCCTTCTTGTGGATGTGCATCACATTTGCTACCCTCCAGTCAACTGGGACCTCCCCAGTTAGCCAGGACTGCTGACAAACGATGGAAAGTGCCTTGGTGAGCACTTTGGCCGGCTCCCTCAGTACCTTCAGGTAGATCCCATCCAGTCCCATAGACTTGTTTATGTCTAAGTGCTGTAGCAGGTCACTCACCATTTCCCCTTGGATTATGGGGGCTTCATTCTGCTCCCTGCCCCCATCTACTACCTCAGGAGGCTGGGTACCTGGAGAACAACTGGTCCTTCTACTAAAGACTGAGGCAACGAAGGCATTAAGTACCTCATCCTTTTCTTCATCCTTGGTCACTCTGTTTCCACCCCTGTCTAATAAAGGATGGAGATTATCCTTAGTCCTCCTTTTATTGCTAATGTATTTATAGAAACATCTTTTATTGTCAAGAGTAGAAGCCAGATTGAGTTCTAGTTGGGCTTTGGCCCTTCTAATTTTCTCCCTACATAACCTCATAATGTCTTTATGGTCCTCCAAGCCCTTACACAGTCCTGAAAGATACTTTAGCAATTTATCGAGCTGCTGGATGCTTTACGTTCCAGTATTTCCACACTCTTCAATTTAAATCCAGCTACAGAACTACTGAGCTTATTAGTAAACTGGAGGCATGGTACTTCAAGTATGCTGTCTCCCTAGCAAAAAAATATGTCCGTATTTTGCTTTCCTTGCACATTGAGAACATACTCTCAATTATTAAGCTTCCATTTAGTTTCAGAAGATCAAAGTTATTATGTACTGAATATTTAAACACATGCAAACAAGTATTTATTGTAAATTAACTAATCTCAGTCTCACCCAGTTAGCCAAAATACTGTATGTGAAATGCTGAGAAATTCTCATCATGGTGGTGCTGCATGTCACTGGAAGTGTTTGGGGATGCAAGGTAGGAAATCCCTTTTATTTCCCATATTGGGCCTTCTTCAAGAGATGGTTTTGTTTGGCGCACTACTGCCTGCTTTTGCTGTTTAAGTGGATGCCATGATATATTTGGTGCTGTTTTAAAAACATACCAGCTCTAACAGTCAAATTTCTGTGAGGTTCTTAACAAATAAAGAAAAAAGTGTTTCTATCTTCTGTGTTTGTGGGGGAAATTTAAAATTATAGTTCATAACCATCTTAGTATTAAAAAAATAACTGAAATAAAGACATATATTTAATAACAAAATTATTTTATAATTAAGGTACAGATTTACATGGGCAAGACTCGAGTTTTGTGCTGGATACAGCCCCCTGGCTGCCAAGAAGTGACACAAAATTTGGTCTTCAAATGTTCTGTCTCCTTCTTTTTGGAAGAAGGCTGATTTAGGAGGGATTGAACGTGTGTTATCACAGCGCCAAAGAGAAACCCAATAGCTCTTATGCACAGATAAGTACCCAGGATGGGATGAGTGTTTCTCTGTTAAGATGAATGGGTGCCCCAAATTCCTGCCTAAAGCACACGTTTTATTATTTCTATTCTTATTCCTCCCTACGGAAATAAAGTATATTTTTATAATAATCACCTGTTGAATATGGATTTACAGTTTCTCTTCTTTTAGTTCATCCCCAAAGGAAAATGTTTATATAAAACAAGTCACTCACATACAATTCCCACCTCCACCAAAATCATATATACACACTAAGACAATTTAAAAACCACCATCGCTTTGCCTTCAGCCCCATCAACAAGACCACAAGTATGTTCTTACCATACATGAAAAACACTCCAGTTGTAAAATGTCAAACATTTTGACCTTCAAATGCATGGTCAGGGAAGACAGTGCAAAGACAAACTATTTTCTGATGTCTACAAGCAAGGGAAGATCTACATTTGGCCACTCAACTGCAGAACAAACCTTATTTCCCCATTAAGGTGTAGCCTCCTTGCAACATGCATCATCAAGTGACAACGCCCAACTCCAAAAACATAAACCCACTCCCAGTCTCCTTCCAAATTGCAAGAGTCCTCTGAAGGCTGCAGAAATTCTTGAAAAATTATCTCAATGTAAGCGCTACATCATAAGGAGGACTTACCCTTGAAGGGCTTTTTCTCCAAACCAATCTCCCTTCCCTAGAGTACGGAGAAAGACCGGATCTTCACTGGGGGAGTCTTCACGAGTAACATTCACCTGTTGAAAAGCCAAAACCCCCTAGCGTTTAGAAAACTTTTAATTAACAAATAAAACCTGTTTGTTCAGAGAGGGGTTCGTCATCTCCTGGATCTCTCAGGAAAAGCTCTGGTCTGTATCGCCTCTGGGAACCACGTAATTCTCCAGAGTCCTGCACTCTTCCCTCAGCATCACCAACCAACCATCCAAGAAAATGAACAGTTATTTTCCACTAAGGTACCTCCTATTCTTGCAAAAATGCAATACTTGTGGTTTTTTGAAGGTTTTAACTCTAAACACAGAGTTGGCTGCACAAGCACGGTCATTGCCCGTATGGAGTCAGCAGCAGAAACAGGTTCCAAATATTTTCTGTGTATCAGACAGACACATGGCATAGGCTTCTGTTAGCTTTGTTCCGCATGATTTCTTCCCTTCATTTAAGGGAAAGGAATAACAAAAATAATCTACATTTAGACATAATTGAAATGAAACAGTTTGGAGCATTACAGGATGAAAGACGCCTCCTCTCCTTTTTACTATCTCTCAAATTCAGGGAGGGGATAGCTCTAGCTGGATCAAAAATGAATTATTTTCATTGAATTTTAAAGGAAAATACCATCTTATTTTTTATTTTTGCAGTGAAAGAGAAAAGCAATTACTGCTGATGGAAAACAGACTTTCTACCCACTGTAACACCATGGGTAGTATCACTTAGAGTAAGTTCAAGTTGAAGAAGCTGGCACTGCAACAACAAGATGACTTCACATCTGTGAGTGATGATTTCCTATCACCGGGGGATCCTTTTTATTTTCTGAAATGATTTCAGAAGAAAAATAGTAATTGATCATCTGAACACTCTTGACTCTGGTTTCCCGTGCCAGTATGGGATATATATGCCAGCTGCCATGTAATGACAAAGCCCCTGACATCTCCCTGGGTGCTGAGGATGGCATGACGTACCAAGGATGCAAAGGGCTCCATCAAAGATGAATGTTCTTGGTGTAATGGCCCTCTATGAGAAATACTTCTTCCTTTTCAGCTGTTATCGGAGGTAACTCATACCTCTTACGGTATAAGAAGGCAGGTGAAAGACAACCCCCTGCTAGCAGTGCATGGTGGGGATCACCTCTCTCAACGTTAACCATTTACAAATCTAGTTGTCCAGGCTCCATCTATGCTCAGTGGAGAGGGACAGGCATTTCCAAAGCCTGAGTTGTCCAAAATTTAATTGGGATGAGCAACTGTCTGGAGGCATCTCACATACACAGGAAAATCTCTCATCTGCTTCTTTTTTACAGGCAGTTTAGCTTAAATCAGAGCGTTTGCATATGCAAATTCACAAAGCCAAAATCTGGGACACCAGACACATCCTTTCGGATTTAGAGACATTCCAGTTTAATTTCACTATTGAGCTTACAGTTGTGGCCTGCACTTTCTCCCATCTCTTTTACAGATGGTAAAACCAGTGGGTTTGTGTCATTAATGAGCTCTCTGCCTAGGTCACACTACATGTAACATCTGCAGTGACTCACCGAAGATCAGATGGGGGTAGGCAAAACGTAATGGACGAGCCAGGAGGATTTGTAGCTGATGAAAAAAAAAATATTCGAACCAACAAAGGGAACTTAAATGCAGATTTAAGCTCTTTCTCCATGAGCTCCACTGATCCTAAGCAACGAGTGCTAAGGGATTACAGGAGGGTGATTTCTACGTGTTTCAAAGCGACGAGCTATTCGAATAGGCATGGCACCAGTGAAGAACTCGCACATTCCAGCATTAAATTGGTGACATGCCATGGCTTTTAAAGGGAAAATGGTGTACAATGGCACAGCATGGCACACGCCACCTCTGGGTAAAGGCAAGGCACGGAGCAGGCATGGAGCAGCAGCATTTAGGAAGTAGAAGGGATCGAGTTGTTTTCATTTGATATATTATTTGACAAATTCCTGCACGCAGGGTGTTTTGAACATACTTTTGATTCCTATTCACTTGGACTCAAGGGAACATGCTAAAATAAATAAACTAAATGAGCTCAGGAGTGGGATCAAGTGCGGTGGATGGAGTTGATGGAGAAAAAGGGGAAAGGATTTTGCTCCTAAAAGAACTATACATGGAGCATGGGATGAAAAAAAATATGGAGCAGAAGTCTTTCTAAGCATTTCTGAGAAGTGCTGGGCTCAGAAATGTAAAAAATATTCTCTGTTCTCTTGACTGTCACTACAGACTCTCTGACATAAAAGGCATGGCAGAGTTTTTATAAGTCACTCTCACTGATTAATACTTACCTGATGGTGCTGACTGCAAAAAGTACCTGTAAAGTTCCAGGTACATGAGCTGCAGCCAGCATTTCTTCTGGCTTATTAAGCTACTAGGGTCAGGTTTTAGCATGGGACATGGGACATTATGTGCCCCTGCTTCAGCAAGTCCCAGGCAGCATATGTTGATTTGTTAATTCTGTATTTCATTGCTATTTATTCCACATTTCACCACTAAGGCTCTATTCCTCTTATCCTGGGCTGTATCCTTAGCATGGGTTAGTTCTTACATCCACCGTGTAGCTCTTATGTCCCCATACAAGCATTAAAATGAAACACTGTCCAACTCCGTCCATCTTCTATCAGTCACTGATACATCTTTTGCAACTCAGGAAGCTTGGAAGAGAAAACTGAGCATAATTTAACTGTCCCTGGGGGAATTTCTGTCAAGCCATCAGGATCCAGCTGAGGGTCTGGGAATTTCTCAGCAAGCCCATGTGCATTGCTTTATTTTAGCTCCCTTCTTCTGGCTATCAGCTGTCACAGTAAGATAAAGCAGCAAAGGCCAGGAATAAAGCCAAGGAGCATCTCAAGCAGGACCACAGGGCTCTGGAGTGATGGGTGGTTTTCTCCTCCATCCTGCAGGTGAGGTTTAAGGGCTTGAGGAGGTGCAGGTCAACAACTGGTTGCCCAGCTGGTATCAACAACAGGGATTTGATTTTTACAACTGAGGGCCTCTCTTCGGAGACTGAGGACTGCTAGGAAGGGATGGGATCCACCTAACCAAGTGGGGCAAAAGCATCATTGCCAACAGGCTGGCCAACATGGCAAGGAGGGCTTCAAACACTCAACAGGGAAGAGAAGTGCATTCTCCCATTATTTTTGCCCATTAAAGGCCAAAAAAAGGGAAAAAAAAAAAAAGGATTTGAAGCATGCATCATGGTTGTCCTAATTCTAGGAGAAGAGGAAATATTAATTCTGAGTTGAGAGAAATGAAAGGGCATGAGGGAATACCATCAGGCTTGGCTTTCTGCAGTCCACAATTATCTTAATTTTGGAAATTTGTCCACGATTATCAAACTCATCTGAAAAAGACCATTTTTTTCTTCTGCTGAAGATCAGCTCCCAGAGATAGAGAGTGGAAGATGATGGTGAAAATCTAGTTTTAGTACCTGAGAGCTGACACCCACACTCTTCCTCTACAGATTCCATGGGGTTTTTGCTACCCTCAGTTACACAAGGCCAACATTAATATGTGCCTTGGTGCAAACATCAGATCCACAAACCAGGAGGCTGGGGTTGGCCTACTTTCAAGCATATTTATCCATTTCTGTTCACTTTCAATGTATCACATCGCATCTGCCTTGGGAAATCACTGTGTATTCCCTTGAATATCTCCATCCTGCTACATGGAAAGAAGCCAAATGTTTCTCAAGTGTAATAGTATTAGGCCAGTTTAAAAAAAAAAAAAAAAAGTTGAATGAAAGGAAAAATCTCTATCTATAAAATCCTATCAGGATTTTATGGGAAAAGAGGTCTAAAAGCATATTTTCCCTGTGAGCAGTGGAACAAGCACTTAGACCTTTATTCTTCCCCAAGGAGAAAGCTCAGACTTCTCTGGCTTCCTATTATTTAATTTGGAGAAGCTGAGAAGTGATAGCCATGGGCATAAAGTCTGGAAGTCAGCCCTGTAAGAGGGATACTTAGCACAGAAGACATTGAGTATTGTAGGGTATACTGATAAAAAAAAAAATAAATTTAGCTTTTTGATCATTTACTGAGAGATTTCAACCCCAATGTGTTCACTGTGAGCACATGTGTAAAACAGCATGAGATCTATTTTTTCCCCTTCAGGCCACTCTTTCCTACTGATACAGTGCCAAGAAGTTTAATTAAATGTCAAGTGTTGCAACATTTGTGCCTCGGGGAAGGGAGACAGAAAAGTGCTGGCTGGCACTGAATTTCGAGAGCGTATCACCGCCACCGCCATAGTCCCACTCGTCTGCGAAGGGTGTCAACTTACCTTTCCTTTGCTGATTATAAAGAACGTGTCCCCTCGAGCACCTTGTCGTATAATATACTCTCCACTTTCATAATGTGTCTGTAAAAAAAAAATAAAAAAAAATTAAGATGAACAAACAGAATCAGAGACTGTTATTCAGCAGATAGTTTGGCAGCTTTGCAAGATAACGCTTATGGAAACAAAACCCTGGACCAATTTTAGCCCAGTCTGACATTGGCCGTGATTTAAAAACTGTCCTGTGTCAAGAAATATAATAATTAAAATGAAACGGTTTATGGCTTGCCCATTTTTCTTCTTACTGTGCTAGTGCCAGCTTTTGCCCAGATGAATTATCCTCATAGCCTAAATCCATTTATACTAAGTAAACCAGACAGAGGAATTTTCAACAGAGAATAAGGTACATGAAGTAAACTGCAATAATATGTCTGTTGTAAAAATAGTTCTTTTCCATTTTTTCTTTGGGTTTTGGTATTTTTACAGCTTTGCTAGCAAGGGATTTATTCAACAAATAATTTTTGTTCTTCTCCTGTTATTATAGTAGTTTAATCTCTCTGTTTTGCCTTGTTTTGTGGAATATTTCTAGCTAAATTTATGTCACAGCTTATCAGTGCTTGCATCTAAACTTAATAGGATAGCTTCATCCCCTGTATTACCCCATCAAAATCAATATGCATTTATACATCACCAAAAAAAGAAAAGCTAGTACGTTCTAAATAAAAACTACATTCATATTTAGTCCCCCCAAACCTTGGCATTTTCTTCAGAGATGGTCTACCCCCTCCAAATCCGACAAACATCAGTTTAACAGCAAGCAGAGGCAGGGGAACGTCAAAAGCTTCCCACCCAACATCTTTACCTCCATCTCCTACTACTCAAACGACTGCTGGGGTCTTTTTTAATCACGCCCCTGCAGAGAGTGCAGCCGTGGCTGCAGGCGTCAGGTCTGTTGTGCCCCAGCACCGATTTGTGCCCAAACCTCCCCAGAAACACCCCTGTTTGAAACTGCACTAAAGCACAAAGCCCCAGAAAAGACCACCAGATCATTTAATCCCCAAGTATGTATAAACAACAGCAAGGATGGATTTGAGCTAAGACAGAGGAACTAATCAGAACCCTAGAATTTGGATAAGCTTGAGATGTTTTCTTCCAAGGGTATTTTATTGTCCTGCTTTCGTTTATTTGTCTTTACGCTCAGCCTTTTCAGTGCCACTTACAGACTGATAAAAGACTCCAACGTGAAAATAAATAGGTAAAGGCTTATGTAAATATATCTGCCACATATGAGAAAAAAAATCCATGGTTTGCGAGCACTGTGCATATGGGGATATTAATGAAAAGTACCTGTCTGAGGAAAAAGAAAAAATATCAGTGAACTATAATATGAATTAATTAGGTTAAGTTCTTTAAAATACATATAGTTAGGCTGTAGGTGCTTACACCATCCTAAAAAAAAATAATCCAGGTAAATAAAATCAGAACGTCAAAGAAGTATATTAGTAATTAATACTCTTCAGACTCTCCAGAAGATTAATAAATAAATAAAAAAAAATTAAAAAATAAAGTTCTCTATCAGAATCACCAATACCAAATATTACCATATATGTCAGTCTTCAGAAAAGGGACCAGAGAAGGTGGGTCAGTAAGGCTTAACTTGTGGGTCACCCTGATCCTGAATGGGCTCTGATAGATCTAAAAAACACAGCTTTTTTCCTATTTCCATGTGCAAGAGTGGAAAAAGGGAAAAAAAGCCTGAAGGAGACCACGGACACAAACGCTTAGAGTTTTACTTCTTACATGGGGTGTTTCTGGATAGCAGATTTTGAGGATGCACATTTTTGAGCATCCAGGTTGAGACTCCTTGACAGGGCCTGATTTTATAAGGTGTTGGGATCATACCCTCTTCAAGTGGAATCTTGTAGGCTCCCAAAAATCTAATGATTGAAAATATTGGTCAAAAGGTTTCCAATTTTAGTATGGGCAACCCATATTCATTAGACATATTAAACTGCTACTGCTTGTATGACTTCTGTGCAATTTTCAGCTGAGACTGCCTTACAGCTGACTCTCACCTTCTGGGCAAATAACACATTCAACATGGCAAAACCTTCTTCCTAAAAGGCCATTTCTTGATGTTAGTCACCAGTTACAACTGCACCAACCACTTCGCACTGAGACTCAAAGTCCTGCTGCTGTATCTGATTCCCACCAATGAGTCCTCCCAACCATTCCCACCCATGAGTCCTTCCAACCTTCCCACCCAGGCTTCCACACAAGGAATGGAGGGAGAAAAATGTGAATTTTGAAGGATCTGAAGCTGCCTCTTACTTTAGCATCTCTTCCCTACTGTATTTTTTTTCCTGGGCTCTTGTCTGATTCAAAATACTGCAAGGCCTTCTTCTAACATTCAAATCATATTCCTCTAGTCCTTCTGTGAGTGCCCAATCGGATAGAGCTTTCATTTCGCTTGACCTCCTCCTCATCAATACCTCTCTCCATGCCTTTCCTGTGGTCCACATCTTTGTCTTTACGTATTTCAGCCCATTTCTTCTGCAGCTAATTCCACCTGGCCTTACTGAAATTCTTCTTGCTTGAATCAACCTGTCCTTCCCGATCTTCTAACAATGTTCTTCCTCTTAAATCCTCCACTTCTAACACAAATCAACTCATCTGTGTGCTTTGCCCTTCTAACCGAATTATTTCTGTCCGTTTAGACTGAAAGCACTGTGCAAAGCAGGCAAAGTGCATAAGAGCTTACTTACGACACATGCAAATAAAAATAATTACAAGCCTCTTGCTTTTAGCTGGTCATGTATAAGGTAGCAATATGTTCTCAGGTACATACAGTACCATTATACAAATTTACTGAAGAAGCACTTTGGCAAATGTTGCCCATATTCATGGTACAGCTGATTTATATTTTAGCAACACAAGCTCCATATCATCTAGACAAAACCAGTCCAAGAACAGTATGAGGAAAATCAACAACTCCTACAGCTTTACCATGGTGCGGTAGCACATGCAAAGGAATAATATTTGAATTAAAATCACAAAAAAGAAAAGCAGTAAAGCAAGCGGGTTCAATCTGTCTTTACTAGTTTTAGACTGACCCCGCTGCTTCTTCTGGACTTGCATTCGCAAGATTAAATTCAACAGCCGAGCTCTAGCAAGCAGTTGGAAGCCAGACTCTGCTGAAGGGGATCCTTCTGATGGAGACAACAACAATTTGTTGGCATCTTCTTAAATTCTAGCTTCAAAGCCCTGTACGTAACTGGTCAAAGAATTTCCAGAATGCCTTTAAAATGGGTAATAAATATTTCTATCCCACCTTTGCAGTCAGCACGTAAATAAAAAAATACACAATTAGTGTAATACTCCAGATGTGGGCTTAGAACTTGATTTTTTTTGTTTTCAGACTTTTCTCCCAAGAGAAAGGGGACTCTGGATAGAACGCTGTATTTTCAGAGGCAATACCAAAGTTCCATGATGAAAGCTAATCTAATACCTTGGACAGATTTCACTGAAACCTCGGTATCACATAGGTTTTTGAGCATGCTTCTAAGACAGCTCCTCCAGGCCACAAAAAAATTAAAGCAAAACACAAAATTAATTCCTAGCTGGAAGAATCGACCAGACTATATTAACTATTCTTACATTTTCTTTTCTCCAGCAGAAAACCGGAGCTGAAATCCAGCATAAAAATGGAACTGAGAAAACCTGAAAAGAAACGCAGGCTGCAAAAATACAGCTGTACGACCTGCCAAGGTTGAGATAACCAGACAGCAAAGCTAATAGTTCCAAGGGGCTTGTGTGTGCAGGGGGAAGAAAAAAAAAAGGTTATAAGCTAAGGCATCGAGGTCCCAGTTCGGCACCAAAGCCTGAGAGAGTGAGCACTCAAGAAAACAGCGATGATAAAGCTGAGAAATTACTGCTGGGAACACTCATATACCAGCAAGCCGCAAATGTATATTTTATAAGCTTTGGCAAATAGGGATAAAGGCTGAGCTTCAATGAATTATAAATGATACAAAATTTAGAGCATTTGTCATGCTAACTAGACTGTTGTTTTATAAAGTAACACCGAGCCCTTAAGGTCTTTCTCAACAAAGTGAGAGCTGCTTTATCACCTCTTGAATGAACCCCCGGCCTCCTAATACCTCCATTTTCCTATATAATAAAAATTTTTCCTAGTCTAAATCAGTAAGGCAAGACCACCTTCTCCTTGTCAAAAATTTTCCCAGTCTAAACCAGTAAGGGGTTGCATCCTTAGCAAGGCAGGGATGTCCATTGGGAAGCAAAGTGCAAGCCAAGCTTGCGACCCAAACACTCATGTATTTATCAGAGGATAGTTGAGTGCTCCAAAAACAGGTTTCTTCCTAAGAAAATAAATGATAAAATAAAAAAGACTAAAAAAAAAAGTGTCTTGGTTTTTCTGCTTTTTTGGCACATGCAATACATCCAAAATTAAAGATTGAAGGTTCCCTTGAAAAGGAAGTTTTAATTCTTCCATTAATATTCATGGCTTTGATTTCAGTGTCTGCCCTATACATGGTTTAAATATTTGTAAAATAAAGGTTCCAAGTCTTTCCAGTGGAGCTCAGCTCTGAACTCAAAGCCACAGCATTATATTTACAGAAAGAATGTGTCACGCAGGAAAGAAACAAAAAAGAGGAAGCTCTGATCAGCTTTCTCAGGGAAAGAATAGGCCCTTAACCAAAATGTTTTAATAGGAAACAAGCCCAAAATATGTATAAGCAGGATAAAATTATGTACATATTACATAAGCTCAAATTTCCCTTAAATTGACTTCATCAACACCGAGGCAAGCCCGACAGGAGGTGGGAAAATAAAAAAACCAAAATTAGAGAACCAGCCCAATTAGCATTTCAAAGTCCCCAGAGCATTTCGCACTTGCCCTACCCCAGCACAGTGCGAGTGGAGCCTTCCCAGCACCGCAGACCATCCTCTCACCCCTCAACCTTTCTTTCTCTAGAACTCCTTTTTTTCCCCTTGCAAATTCTGCGTTAACGCCAACTTGGTAACTCTCTGATCCTTGCCTCAGACAACTGCCAGCTTCTGGTCTCTTGTACAGCGTTAAGTAAGAGTTTTCAGGATCAGGAGCACCCTTATTTTTAACAATACCTGGGATATTTTTCAAACACCTTTTGTGATTAACATGAAATTAAGGTGCTGAACTAATAGTTGTTTGTTGGGTTTTTTTTAAAATCTAATTGGTTTGTTACGAACTAATACAGCATACTAGAAAATCTTTGCAACGAGGAGACCCGTGTAATCATCTGTTTTCCTCTATAATCCTCATTTTCTCACCAAGAATTTAAAGGGATCATTGAGTTCAACTAAACAGCGTTGGAAAGGGCTAGATTTCACCTATGAGAGCTACAGCCCATCTGGGCAACTCTTTCCCTTCATGCTTCTATATCACATAACACCATGTGACATTAGGAAGGCTGGAGAGAATGGGGTTAATTAGCATTTTTGATGGATTAGGGGGTCAATACATGGCTTTTGAACTGAATGGAACTCAACAGGAATTTAAAAACATTTCTAGGCTAGACCTGTAAAACTAGCACGAAGGTTTCTGGCTAGTCCATCTTGCTGGCCATCAATAAGCCAAGAGCCATTCCAGTGACACCAGTGACTGCCCTGTGCTCCTGGTGCAGCCCCGTTTCAGGAAACAGCAATGGGAAGAGGCTGTCAGACCTCATTTCTGACCTACCTCCAATGCCAGATTTCCAAAATGAGCTGCTTATGATACACGGTCTCCTAAAAAGAATGGCTCTCTGGCTCTGCTTCCCTGGGTGGCTGGCCAGGTAGATGAGCAGAAAAGAAAGTATTTCTCCCAAAGCATGGGAGACTCACATGATCTCTCAGCCACTTTCAAATGTGAAGTAAAATGTATTAACGTAGATCACTATGGATTGATAAATGCTTGCCCCCTCCCATAGAAAGCAACACCTTGATTTAGAAGTGATTTGGACAATGTAGACAGAATAGCAGACTTGCATTTATCTTGATTTTAGGAAGAGCAAGAACTTCAACATCTGAACTAGGATCAAGTAGTGAACGCTGCATCTTGCTCCCATCCTTAAGCTCTCCATTGCTACCAACGTTACCATCATCTTAAACTACTTCAGGTTTTAATACTTAGGGTGAAAGCCTAAGCGTGTCTAGAATATAGTTGAAAGTGGAAAAACGTACTAAATTTACACTATTGGAGTAAAACAACAGAAATCAGATTTCTTAGAAAAATGTTACTCAAGTGTAAATGAAAGTTGCTTGGTGGGTCCAAGCTAGATGTAGATACAGTGAATATCCAATGTACATCAAACATAATGAAATCTAGGTATCAAACAGAGCTCTATATTAACTGTTACCATTACTCCAAACTATCATTTCCCCTTAGAAAAAAGATGAAACTGAAATAAAGTTGTTTAAAAAAAACCAAATTAAACCCTAAACAAGGCCAGTTTCTATGCAACACCAGAGCCAGGTTTTAATCCAATGCACGCACCGTAGTGTCTAAATGGCTTCACACGTTCAGGTTAAAATCAACCTCAGCATACAGAGACGCTTGAATCTTTCACAAAATGTCTTTTCCAACCTAAATTAACAAAAGTTCTGGAAGCTCTTGGCCCATCAGCACAACAAGTGCCTCTCCTGGAGATCCCCAGTTTGCCCAGTAATAGCAGCTTCTATAAAAATCTCTTTTTTCTCCCCTTTCTTCTGTTGCCAATTGTACTTAGAGCTAAGCAAAAATCCTAGCGCCAAGGGGGAAAAAGATATTTACTCAGTGGGTTTGATAGGGTAAGACACTGATAAGCCTCCCTGATGTACCCCACAGAAGAACTAGCAGAGGTGCAGAGCATCCCATGATCGAGTTAGATTATGCTCTAAAAAAAGTAAGTATCTTGCTTTATGAAATCCTCTGTCCTGTGCAGAATGCCAAAGTGCCACCCCAGCCTTGAGTGGAGAAACACGCCATGTAATTAAAGCTCTCTTGAGAAATAATCGGATTTTTATGAGACCAACCTTGCATTGAATATTGACAAAATTAGAAACAGTGAGGCATTAGCTGCCAACAACAAATAGCATCAAATTTTGACAATAATTGCTTTTTTGAGTCACTGTGCTCCCTGAGACCAAAACCACAAGTCCTCACCAACCAAAACCTCCCACTGATATAAGACCGAAACAAATGGGCTTGTCTGAGCACATGTACGAACCAGACTGGGTGCTCTCAGCGATCACTTGATACCATCCCTCTCAGAAAAGTTACTTGTGCAATTAATTTCCTCCACTAGCCATTACATAAGCGTAGCATCTCACACAACATTTGCTTTCTCCTTCTTTTCTTCTTTATTTGCAATGATGACATTGTAGCTAGAACGAGATGCGGGTATTTGAAATATGAATTTCTGCACCTCGTCCTTCCCAGAGAGGTTTCTATCACAACCCTCCACTGTGCACGGAAATTATTCACAGCTCGTAAACTCACAGTATTCCACTAATTGGAGGAAAAATCACTTTTCTTCCTTCCCAATGCCAGACCCAAAGAGCCAAAACTTTGGTGGGAACAGACAAAGCAGAGCAGCTTAGATGGACACCCTTCCAAGGGTGGCCAGACGCATGCACCACATCTGGGTGCTATGCAGGACCTAGCCTTGCGACACCACCAGCTGTGCCAACCACATGAGCTTCAGACGCCTTACCCTACTTTTGGCACTCCTTGCGTGCCACCACATTGCGACGAAGTCCTCCTCCACAGCATGCTAGGGGACACCTCACCCACCGTGGAGAAAAGATGTGAGCTTTGCAAGTGTGGATACCCATGTGTGGGTGAAGGCTTTGGTCCATCGGCCCTACTTTGTCACTCGCCAACTTCAACTGGAGCTTCTGTTCCCAACTGAGAAGTTTTTAATGCTTGACCAAGTGTTGACACAGGCTTCGTGGAGAAACCTCGATGCTGGAGACCAATCCAATGGTTAAACTTCAGAAAACATCATTTTTCCTCCAACTGGATGCCTTTGACTGCTGTATTTATAGTGAGAACATTTGAAAAAGGTGGAAAATAGATTTTTGTGAGCGGTGTGCTACGTAACCCACATCAGCTGTGGTGCCGAGAGGCCAAAACCCTGCCAAAGGTCAGATCAGGAGAGCAGAAACACAAAGGTGGCTTTGAAACGAGGAGTTTCACTCCCTGCAGGCAGGTTTGCACCACATAAACCAGTGAGAGCAACACGAGTTTGATGACAGCGCTCAGTGTGTAATCCATCTCCCCCAAGGTGTATTTCTTTAAAAAAAAAGAAAACCATCTAAATATGTTATTTTGCTGGTAGTTTAAAAAAATATTCACAGAATCATCAGCAAAACTCCAAACATAAACAGCTTTCAAAATACTTTTGTTTCCGTCCTGGACTTTCTGCCTTAAACACTTTTTTGAGTCTGAAATGACAACATTAATGCTAACAAAATAGAATTTAAAAAAAAATGTTTACTTGCTGAAAAACGCTGCAAAAACCAGCAGGTTAATATTGATCTTCTATATTGACTTCCTTAGGAATCATAAAACTTTGTTTCCCTGGTTTTACTATGTGTCCCACTCCTGTGAATTATCTAAAAATGCTGCTCCTTGAAATAGCCAAAGGGCAAAATTATCATATTGTGGTTCTCGCCTTATTTATCCCGCGAATCAAAGTGCAGCGGGTGGGTCTGATTTTTGATACTCAAGATGTCTCAATACCCCTCCAAACAGCAGCTTAACTAAAGTTATGCAATTGAGAAATTAAAATATGAGAAAGACGCATTGTTGATGGCAATCAAGGGTTAAGTCATCCCTTTTAATTCAACGTCATTATGGAGCACAGGGTTGGGAAAGCAGATGAAGAAGGATAAACCTAACAGACTGGGGGATGTTGCCGAGCAGCTTGTCCCATGTCCACCTGCCACCTCGTTGGGGGATGAGGAAGTGTAGACTGGCCCCAGGTGGGGTATCCCAGCAGGATTAGTACATTATTAGCACACTGCCACCATCCCAAAGGGTTGTGAACTTGAGCTGGAAACCTGTTGATGACCCTACGGCAACCTGGGGCTTACAGGTTGCTTCCAATTCCCACAGAAGCGTTCCCTAAACAACAATGGCCTTAATGCACCTAAAGGGACTATTTGCATGTGGACGCTCAAGTCCATTGTATGGAATAATACAAATCACTCTAAATGGTGGGTTTATCTGTCCTCAACTGAGGTTGTCTTTGCATCCTCCTGAGATACAGGTGAGGATCTGATAACAAAACAAGCTACAAATCAAACAAGAAAGAGTAACCAGTATGCTAAGAAATGCCTTTTCCTTAAAGATTAAAAATACAGTTGGTGGCACACTTCCTAATATCAAGATATAACGTGTTTCTGAGAAGTCGGTCGCAATGATTTCTCCAGATGAAAGGATGTACAGGAGCAGTCAAAGAGGTATATTCAACAACTGCTTTGTTGAAGCAAACGCAAGTACAGGCTACACCGACTTCACTAGGTACGAACCAAAATGAATAAAACAGCAGTACTACATCAGTCCTTTGCTGTTTCTGAAATGTAAAGCAGCAATAAATGTTCGTAATTTGAAGTTCTCTGGTTAAATGATTGCTTTCATTTCCTGTTTGTTACTTTTGGGATTGGCAGTACTGTTACATGAATCTGAATTTCACTGTTTTATGTAAAGAACCAGTGGGGAGGGGAGCACACAACATGGGTAGGGATGGAGCTGGGGCTGGTATCCTCCTTCTCTTCCTTCTTCTCAAAACCTCCTCCAGTTTCAGTGTCCCACAGACATATAAGACATCCAAGAATTGAGGTGGAACCAGTCCTCTCCCCTACGAACTGCTGGGGACAAGGCAAGATAGGTGATGGAAATAAGATAATAAAAATGCAAGTTGTGGAAGAGAGTAACTCCAGTGACTCAACATACTCAGTTTAGAGCAAAAGACAGTCTCCAAACTGTGATTTTTCCAACAGACCAGAGCTCTGATGAATCCTTAGGTGAAACTGCCAGTCCTGAAACACAGGCCGAATTTTCACCATGAATTCAAGACTTGTGCATTGACCTGTAAATATGACATTACAGTTGTGATGACTCAGGAACTTCCTGAAGGTTGACTTCTCACGTGGAAAGAAGGAGCAGTGCCGTATCTCTGGTATTTCCACGACCCAGAGCACATAGCTGATCAGTTGTTTTCTTTTACACCATAAAAGTTAAGGTCATAACAGCAGAACACCTAACCTTAACACAACTCTCCTCACGGTAATAAATAGTGGGTAAATAGGACCACTTGTCACTTTTGTGAGATACATAGTCAAACAAGATTTATTAGGTTTGACACTAAACAAACACATCTCATCAAAGAAGTCCCCTAAACCACGCAATATTAAGGAAAAGGGCATGAAGTAGGGATTAAACTTCAGTGGTATCATCTTCTAGTCATGAAAAACACAACATTGTCTTTTCTGCTCTAGTTTTATCATCTTTCTTCTAGATTGCACTGGACTTCAACCCAGTGCTCATCAAGTGCAATTTTCAGGGATACATAAAAGCCAACACAATGTATAAGGGACCACATTTGGCAAATGTTGGCCCGGGTTCCTGCGTTCAAAAGGGAAGACACGAGCATGAGATGGAAGGAGCTTTTGGCCCTTTCCTCTTCCCACTCCTGAGCATCCTCCTCCCCACCCAAGGTTGTGGGCGGCACTGTGACAGGAGGAAATGCCTTTTCTGTGCTCCCCATACCTTTTTCATCTTCTGCTGGGGCTTCTTCCCTCTTTCATACTCCTTGAAAGTCAGCAAAGAGTCCTGTGGTGAAAGGAGGCTCCTCTGTTCCCTCCCATATAATCATGAGGTCTGCTCAACTTTCCTTTACTGGAACCTTCTGATCTGACGTGACTACAAAAATTTCTTGGGCAGGAGGCAAGTCCTGCTGTTACCTTCAAGTTTCTTTCCCAGCACACTCTCAAAACCAACAGTTTTGAGCAAACCTGAGCACGTTCAGGGACTCTTGAATGTCCATGGGGCTGGCTGAATAGTAGAAGCTGTCCTGAGTGGATGAAGATTTGTTAAGCTTCAAAGATTTTTATACAGCCAGCTCCAAGATTAAAGGATGTTGCAGAATGTCAAGCAGATGATGAGACATCTTCAGAAAGTGAGCCAGGATGATTTGGACTGGATGAGTCCATTAAGATTTGTAATGAAGACCTGAGATACAGTTTTGATTCCTAAATGCACTGTGCGCTTAAAGGGAGAAAGAGGAGGAACGAGAATCTAAAAAATGCATTATTTAGTTTAATGCATTATTGGTAAAGACATTTCCTGCATTAATTTTCTCTAAAAGTAGACATAAAGCATTAGAAACCATATTTTAACTCTTGTTCCATTCCCACCACTACTGTAATGTGGTCTGACAACCGTTTTTGGAGAGCAATCAGGCTTCCTAAGATGCAAACAGCCTGGGAGGCCACCGCCTCTCAGCTACTTTTTCTCTGAGGTGCTGAGGCAAACATCTGTTTCTCTGTTTCTGCCTGGAAAACAGATCGAGTCGCAAAACACTGTCACCAGCTGGTGCAGGGGCCACTGCTGTCCTGACCCCTGAGCCTGACACTGTCCCTGCTGCCCCCCCCAGGTCAATGACAACCTCCTTGAGTGGAAGCACGTAGGGCAGAGGTTCAAGAGATGCCCAAGCTGTTGTCTGCAGCCCAACATCCTTTTATAAGGGAAACTTGTAGAAGTATAGTACAAGCTCAGAAGTGCCAATTTTGTGAGTCAGAGCCACTGAAAGCAGGTTATCTACCTGCTACATAGCAAAGACTGACATGAAAATGTAAGAGGAGAAAGAGGGGACAAAGTAGATGACTGGGCAAAAAGGAGGACTGAAAACCCTGATGCTCTTGGAGAAAGACCACGTGTAAAGATGCTCAAAGGATGAGAACAGGCAAAAGGAAGGATGAGGGGACCAGAGAAGGAAGCTCAGCCCTGTCACCACACATTTATTTGGTATCACAAGAAGCCACCAGAAGAGATCAACTGCAGAAGTGCTGTCAGTGGGGGAGAACTTCATTTCCTTAAGTGCAAAGATACAGGAAAATAGAAATAAAAGTAGATTAATGGGCAGGATGATCTGAGAAGAAACAGGAATTTCAGAAGGACAAGAAAGGGAGGAAGGAGAGGATGCTGAAAAGGCTGGAAAGTTCAAAGGGATACAGATGGGGATGAAGAGGGTAAAAGGTCAAGACAAACCTCAAAGACAAAGAGGGAGAGCTCAAGGAGAGGTAGTACAAGGATTAAGAGAGCACAGAGGTGGTACAGGTGGGTGAGAGCAGCACCTTGGGACAGGCTGAGGAGAAAAGGGAGAAGAGCTTTAGCAAGGCGGGTTGCCCAGGAAGATGAGAGAGGAACCAATATGGAAAAAACAGGATTTATTCCCCTGAGAGATGATGGCGCTAACGAGAGACAGCAATTTAGTTGGGTGAAGTTGATAGTGGTATTAGCCCACAGATCAAGCCATCAATGAATTGGAGTAGAAAACCCAACACTTTGCTTGCTAGCTGAAATAATAACTGATTCACAGATAATCAACGTGAAACATGGAGAATTAACTGAGAGATAAGTAATTAGAAAAAGGACACCTAGGCAACACAGTGGAATTGATTAATCAGTTACCCTGACTAAAAATTAGCGAACAGTAAAATCAAGTAAAATTAAGTAAAAAAAAAAAAAAAGTTACATAGCAAGTTGCATGGGGTTGACGCTGACTCTAGGAAAAAAAAATGAAGCTGCCAACTGGAAATTGTAAGTATTAACATGAGAAAGAAGTCTGCACGCCCATGATCAGTTGCACACATTTAATTCTGAGTATAAACTTCCGTAGGATTGAAATCTCTACCTGAACAACCCCCGTCCCATGACATTTCCAGCCTACTTTGAACATTAACATGCTGCTGTGACTCAGATCGCTTCCTTTCACCAGACTGTGTGGGAAGGGAAAGGTGCTTTGTTTTTTAAAAACAGAGCTGGAACGGTCTCCCTCAGCATATCGACTTTGACAGCTTTGTTTTGAGGAAATACAACCAGAAACGGTATCATACTATGTCGCTGCACCATAAAATGTCTTTCCAATCGCAAGTGACTGAAGTATGTGGGGTTTTAATTAAATTTCATTGAAATGCAAGAAAAGTAGCTGCTTTTCTCCCCTTCTTTCCTGAATAGCTCTGATTTGTTTTTCTCTTTATAATGGAAGAATGTGTGTGGAACACTAATTTCCCTCCGTAAATCCACAGACTGGTTCCACAACTATTAAAATGGCAATCAGTTCCTTGCAAAAATGAAATTGGAAGTAAACAATGTAAATCAACTCGCATATTTTTCTTAATTTGCTCCAAATTTTGTATGCTTATTCAGAGAAGTTATTTGCATTGCCATGAGGATCCAAACTAATTTTCTAATCTATCATGAGGAATAAAAAAGCATATTAATTGAATATATTCAGCCACTCTTCAAGTAAACTGAGATGAAATATATTTTCTTTCTGTGGTCTGAATCAAAGCGGAGACTCTACCTTTCCACCACATGCAAATGCACCTCTTTAAATTGTCACTAGAAACAACTTTTCTGGCAGCAAAATCGTGAAAAACCTTTGATTTACCCAGTCTCTACAGAGTTTCACTGAAACAGGTAATTTGCCCAATTCAAACACCTGAATTCACCAGTTGCTTCCAGTTTGGCAACTTCTTTAGGGGTCTGTGTAGGTGACAACCAGTTCTGACCTAACATGTGAATCTTGCAGCACCAGATTAATTAAACACCATCACAGTTTATACTCCCTTTTATACGTGCACGGAGTTTGGATGTTGCTAGAAAATATTCTCCTTTTCCCTCAATTTCTCTCATTAACCGCACAGAGGGAAAAAAAAAAAAGCAGAGTGCTATCAGCCGGCACACATGCAAACTCAGACTGTGCTCCCAGTCTGCCAACAAGCACTCTGGATTACAAGGAATATTGGAAGTGAACTACCCTGGAGTAACCAAGATAAAATGTTTGCCTGAAATATATTTATTAAAGCAACAAGTGAACTTTTACTCTGAGTGTGAATTGAAATGGGAACTTTGCTATGAAGTTGCTATAAAGAAAATTTTACTGGACGTTTCCACTGCCTACAACTTATTCCAGGCTTTTGCGTAACTAGTAATGAAACATGAAGGTGTAAGAAAAAAATAAAAATAACCACATTATGAGTTCAGAACACGGTAAAAATTTAGATTACTAAAAGATAAAGCCTGTGAAGGACTAACCGTGCAGCAGTAACACCTTCATCAATCTCTCATGCAATGATTAGACATATAAATATTTGACTGACTACATCTTTAAAGCAGCTTTTGCTGAGTATATCTTAATATCAGTCCTGAAAAGAAAACCAGATCAACCCTGGGAAATGCAATCTAGGTCAGATTTCTGGCACAAGAGGCATCACTGCTAACGGACAGCTGACTATTTCCTTACTGGGCAAGGACAGGACATCGATCCAGAGCTTACTTCACCAGGGGTTCTTTTTGAACTCCAAAGCACAGAGAATGGTATCTTTTATGGCTTTCTCTGCGAGGAATTTGGAAAATGACAATTTGGATTTACAAGCTGACAGACACGGGATCGAGTCTTATTGCAATAGAGATGGGATCGCCCACCCTACAGAGGGATCTGGACAGGCTGGATCAATGGGCTGAGGCCAAGGGTATGAGGTTCAACAAGGCCAAGTGCCAGGTCCTGCACTTGGGTCACAACAACCCCATGCAGATCTACAGGCTGACGGAAGAGTGGCTGGAAAGCTGCCCAGCAGAAAAGGACCTGGGGGTGTTGGTCAACAGCCGGCTGAAGATGAGCCAGCAGTGTGCCCAGGTGGCCAAGAAGGTCAGCAGCATCCTAGCTTGTATCAGCAATAGTGTGGCCAGCAGGACTGGGGAGGTGATTGTCCCCCTGTACTTGGCACTGGTGAGGCCCCCCCTCGAATAGTGTGGTCAGTTTTGGGCCCCTCATGACAAGAAAGACATTGAGGGGCTGGAGCGTGTCCAGAGAAGGGCAACGAAGCTGGTGAGGGGTCTGGAGTACAAGTCTTCTGAGGAGCGGCTGAGGGAACTGGGGTTGTTCAGCCTGGAGGAAAGGAGGCTGAAGGGAGACCTTACTGCTGTCTACAACTACCTGAGAGCAGGTTGTAGAGAGGTGGGGGTCGGTCTCTTCTCCCAAGTAACAAGCAACAGGGCGAGACGAAACGGCCTCAAGTTGTGCCAGGGGAGGTTTAGAATGGATATTGGGAAGAAATTTCTTCACAGAAATGGTCATCAAACATTGGCACAGGCTGCCAAGGGAAGTAGTGGAGTCGCCATCCCTGGAGGTATTTAAAAGCCGGGTAGACGTGGTGCTGAGGGACATGGTTTAGTGGTGGGTTTGGCAGTGTTAGGTTGATGGTTGGACTTGACAATCTTAACAGTCCCTTCCAACTTAGGTGATTCTATGATTCTATGATCATCACAGTTAATAAACCCCACTCCTACACAGCCAAGGCAAACTTTCACCCTGGTAAAAGAACAGCATAAAACTACATGCTGGTAACAGCCATGTTATTTACATTTCCCAGTCTCTTATGGTGGATAGAAATCAGAAGGGACAGGAGGAGGAGAGCACATCTGCTCCACTGATGCCCTGATTTAGGACATCAGCATTTTCCACTGCAGTGGTATCATAAGTTTTCCCAGCAATGAGCTATTTTTGCACTTGTCTTCTCTCTGAATTACCAATAGAGTCAGTTATTTTCATTTTGTATTAATTTTGAGATACTTCGGAGTGGTTTTTTTCCTAGCACAACTGTAATCTTGAATGGAGGAAGGGCATCTGAAGGACCCAGATGTCCAGCAAGAGATCTCTTCTTACCTGTCTTCCATGACTTTCAGCTGAGAACCAACGACAGACTTGGTTGATCCCAAGAAGCCTGTGGCCAAGCAGGGAGCTGAGTTTCAGCCCTTCCCAACATATAAGCTGGCTTTCAGGAGATACTTCCCCCCTTTAGAGGGATACTCAAACACGTAGTGAGCTGTGCTGAGGTCAGGCAACCTCCTGACACCCCAGCTGTGCATTGGGACCCAACGGGGGGAAATCCAAGGATGAACATTGAAGCAGCCTCTCCGTGCTATGGCCCCCAAGCATATGGCAGTGTGACAGCAGCTAATATTTCATTTCTGATGTGCGGCATCTGTTACCAAAGCTGCCCGCTGCTGATGGAGAATCAAATGACTCGAGGAGGGGATCAAAGTGCTCTTTAGTGCATCTAGGAGGAGGCTTGGGGAGATGCTAGCCTGACCCAGTGTGCTCTGACCTTTCACCTCACATCTGGTGTGGAATGCCAGCGACGACGAGCATTTACCCACTGCAAAGCTGGGTTTTCCTCTTGTCTGCAATGCATCCCTGAGATCTGACTACAAGTAATCTTACATAAAAAAGCATTTTCAGAAAAAATAGCTGACTTCTTCACCCTCCCTTGTGTTTGTAAAACTTTCCTCTTTTTTAAAAGAAATAGCATTAGATTTCCTGCCATGCTGGCAAGTTAGGTCCGAGTATTTTTAGTTTTTCCACTTGATAGAAAGCAATGAAGAACTGAACTGAGCTGACTTTCAGTGGTGCCTGCAAATCGCACCTGGAGTTCTTGGTGGGCATGTACTACAGGACCAGGCTTTGCCTTCATCTTTCCAAACCCCTCACCAGCGAGGGAGGCACAGCAATGAAGGAGAGGACGCCACAGGATTAAACTATGTCAGTCCCAGTTCCTTATGCTATGGGCTATGTCAGCAATTCAGGTGGCCTAAATAGCTATTATGCTGCTTAAAATTGTGCTAGGAAGTATAGAAAACTGGATTCTACTCCAAGGTCAGAAAGATTGGGTTAAATACACCTTGCCATACACTGCAGCAATATTGCATTATGCACAGTCCACATGATATGCAGCTGTATTCCTTTCATATTGTCTTTTAAATTCTTGGAGAAATATATATTTTCTGATCAAAGTATGCATTTTAGAGGCTAATTCCTCTGCTATCATACTTAATTTCTATACTTTTTGATCATGAGATTTTTTTGATGAAAGCTCCCACCTTGATTTCATTCCAGATACCCATTAACAACGTCAGTTGTCACAGCACTGGTGCTACCTTCAGCTCTGCAATACAAAGATCAGTAGGTGATGGAGCCCATCACAGTCCAACCCTTCCTTCAAGGTAAAGGCAGATGGGGAGGCTCCAAAAAAGCTACCAAAGGCAAATCTGTTACAGGAATGCTCTACGAAGAGTTTAATCTCTAAGCTTAAGTTATACAACTTTCGGTGGCCTCTTGTGACAATATTTTGAGATGATGAGTTTCACCCCTCTTCTACTACTACAGGGTCTGAAGTCATATAACCAAAAACTTGTGTATGACCCCAAATGCAGTTCCATGCTTTTATTTCCATAATCCCTGAAGACTTCAAATGAGAGGCAGAAATTCCAAGCTGTGCTCAACTCCCTTGGAAGCTCTGAAGATTAGGAACACATTTTGAATTTCTTACCTTTTTAAGGTCAGAAAACATCTGAATCAGCTAATCCTCAGAAATACATAAAGCCAAAACCAAAACCCCCCTTCATCTAACGTAACAACGCATACCCAGTCAAACCAAAAAGCTTCTCCTCCAGAAAGATGTCCCATGTCCACTGAAAGGCAGCATAGGAAGAGGATTTAGCTGTCACCGAGGAGTCTGTCTCAATGGCCGATAAATTTATTGTATCAGCAGGTAGCCCTGCAATCACCCATCACCCCTTCTGGCTTCATGTCCCCTCACAAGCCCAATCTGTCAGACAGGATCTGACCCCTACGGTGGTAAGAAATTCCACTTTGGGAAGGTTCATGGGAAATTCCCTATTAAGAAGGACAGAAAGCCACAACGTATTAAAAATGTAAATAAGAAAACTTATCTTAAATGGTGTTTTGCTGCATCCTGCACAGTATGGAAATAAGGCCATTCCAATTTTACTACATCAGTAACTCTGCTTCTAATGCCCTTCTCCCTTCTTCCAGCCACTTAGTCTTGTGGTTATCTGTTAAGATATCCAACACCTACTGTTTCATGGATTAAGGATGAACTGGCTTTCTGCTATCATAAAGACACTTTTCAATTACTATTACTACAACTCTGAGATACTGCAAATACCACACAAATAGCGGGAAGTAGGAAATTAGTTCAAATACATCCCCAAGACCTTAACTGAATGTTTAATAATATACAGGCAGGCTACTCAAGTGAGTCTGAGCAAGTTCATTTCCCACAGAAAACAAACTCCCCAAAAAAAGAAACACCTCCCAGCTGGGGTATATTTTGAGAAGCCACCAAAGTCTGGGGAAGGGAGGGGGATCTCTCCATTTTAATGCTTGATCTTTTGCCTAACACAAAGCTGGGATTTAACAACCGGCTCCATTGCCGGAGGCTCTTCTTCAGCTGGTGCAGGAAGACTCAAAGTTTGATGTCCCAGCACGGAGCACAGGGCCAGTATTCAAAGCTTGGTGGCCATTCCTTGGGTGGCCACAGGTGTCTCCACGACCACATTTACCATTCTCTTAATTTTTCCTAATTAAGCCCTGGCATGACTTGCTCATGAGGCTAGAGCCTGCAAGCCAGCCTTGTTCAAAATGCCAGTAGGTGTCACTGTGGGCAATGGTATAGGAGAAACCAGCAGAAAAAAGTTTGAATCAAAGGGAAAACGCCCATCAAGTTAATTAATATTTGTTTTTTAATATAATTGCGAATTATATTTCTCTGCTTTTACAGATAAAAGTGCATCGTCTGTGCCTCACAGATGAAAGGAGCTTTATTAGAAACAATTCACTTTTTCGGCTTCAGACCATTTGGGGTAGAGACTAGAAATCACAGAATATTTTCAAGTAAGCACAAAGCTGGATTTTGTTTCTTTGGTTCATTGCCACCAAAATCAGCCTATGTATGTATGTATGTATTCAACTAACTAGTGACATGTGGGTTAAAATCAGGGATTTTTGGAAACCACTATTAAAATAAACTCACAGAAGGAGATGAGCAGCAGACCAGACAGAGACACGCACACTCGCCCTCCAGGCTTTCCACAAAGCCAGCAAAGCCAAGCCCTGGTGCCTCCACAAAGCCATGGCACTGAGCACGTACCTCATCAACGGGGAGATCCACCCCAGAAATTGTTAGGTGGCTGAGAGGGCTCAGGCTGTCAGAAAAGTTCCTTTTTAATTCTGGTATTGGGCCCCGGAGACGCACCATGCAAACCAGGCTGCTAGTCCTGAGCTTAGGTGGCTGATGCAGAAGGAATCGAGACTGTCGCAGATGATTATGTTGGGTTTTTTTAATAGATATATTTCTTTAACATTATACAGCTTTGTTATCTTAAAAATCAGTAGTCAAAGCATTCTTATTATTATTAAAAAAGGGATCATTTACTATAGGAACCTGTACCCTGCCCGTCAGGTTAGAGCAATACAGTGCCATACCTTGCTGCTGATACATTACTAGAAACAAATGGACTTTTAGAGTATTTCTTATCTGATGTCTGATGTAGATTTTCTAGTTCAATTTTAAACTTACTCAGATGGAAAGAGAAATATCCCAGCAGTGGTTTTGGCCCAGAGGCATTGCCCATGTCCCAAGGGTGGCAGCAGCAGCCCTGGCTCTGGGTGCTGCTGGGGAGAAGGGCTTGAGTTGAGCCACACTGGCTGCAGCGGAAGCAGCCAGATGCACAAATCTGAATTATATTTCAGTTTGAATTGAATATATTGTATTGGCTCAGCACCAGAATTGCAGCGCAACCACCAAACCATTGGCCCCAACCTGTCTGTGGGCAAAAGCAGCAAATAAAATGCATAGATAAACAGAATCCACGTGCACGTTGCCCGAATGTATGCTGCAAAGCCTCTTAAAACTGGATATAGCAAACTAATGGATACAGGAAAATTAAGCACACTGCTGGATCGATGAGGAGAGGTTTACTTGGATCTCCTGAGTTGCACCCTGTGACCTCCCTATGCTATAAAAAAATTCACATCCATCTTGCGTGTTTCTAAAAGAGAGGATGCAAATCTGCCAGTGCAAATGATACATTACCGATTTACTTAAATCCTTTTTTTCATATCTATGAAACCCTGGAAAACATCTAAGATTACCAAGAAAAATCAATTTCATGTTTTGTTTTTTCACTTGTCGCCCCCCCCCCCCCGCTCCT
>VFFE01008282.1:7741892-7754010 GCA_008921705.1 Burhinus oedicnemus
GAAAAAAAAAAAAAAAAAAAGCCCTGTATCAGCATCCTCTCAATTAGTTTTTCTGGGTTTCATTTCCACTAGGATGGAGTGGCCATGGAAACCATCAAAATAATCACATGCATTTTTTAGCAGGATGGGAGAGTTAAATGGATTATTCAGTTTGGTTGCAAATTTTGATTTTAACAGACAATTTGTCCGTTGTCCTTCAACTTGTTTTCAAATGAATAACAGCCTCAAATCCAAATAAAAGATTATGCTCTAGTTAGAGTGCACTGTTCACCTGATGAAATTTTGAGTTTGCTTGCAAGCTACTTCATCAGGCAATAATTTTTTAGTAACTTCTTTGTTACTTGTATGAAGAGCTTGCTAGATCCTTGTTGGTCTCGCTCCGAGCCCATAAGCTCTGCTTGAGCACTGAGTGTTTCAATTTAGCAATCTGAAGGGATGCTCCAAGTGTCCTCTTCAACCCACAAAACTTTTCTCCATATGAAACACCCTCAACAATAAGTTTTGGAGATCTATTAACTGCTGTGTGAAGAAACACCTCCTTCATTTCTACCATTGCAGCAGAACAGAGCAATCAGGATGGTCATTATAATACGCACATGGATGACAAAGTTCCTGACGAGTATCGGCAGGGACCAGGGAGTATTTAACTCCTTTCTTCTGCTGTGATAAATTAAGCATGAGCTTATTTGTAATTGCCTTTAAATGGTCAGTGCCCAAAATAAAGAAAATCAAAAGGAAAACTTGTATCAAAGCGACACCTTTTATTCCAACGCTAGTGGTAAAGCAGCTTCTAAAGTAAGCATCACTATACAGTCATGTCACCATCTACAGAGAAATAACCACATTTTTCTCTTTTTCTCCCTAATGCCGTTTAAAGTTAGATTTAGGTAATTCATCTGCATTTTGTACTCTCATATAAATTGAAAGAGGTTAAGCTATTTTCCAATTCGATCAGCACTCCTTGTTTCTCACACTGGAAGGAATTGCTTTTAATTCTTTGAACAGCTGTGGCTTGTGGTGGAAAATACAGCATACATGCGCTATACATACACACATATTCCATAGGTTTCAAGGCCAGAAAAAGTTTGCCAGTGACACAAGAAGAGGATACTATTCTACTCCATTGCTCTAGACATTGCAACTGGGTACTTCATTGTACTCTTGCACACCATTTTTTCGACCTGCATTTTATTTTCTTTTTATATTCTTTTTTTTTTTTTTTTCCGTAGGCCCGAAAAGCTTTTTGCCTGGAGCATCTGCAAAACCAAAGCTATGTTTTCATAAATGTCATTTGAAAAATTAAGAGAAGTACAAATCAAGTTGAAATTTTGTCCATATATGACTGAATCAATCATGATTGAATCAGTTTTGTTACCCCCACAGGCAGCACTTCTCTAACTGTATCATAGAACCACAGAACCATAGAACGGTTTAGGTTGGAAGGGACCTTAAAGATCATCTAGTTCCAAGCCCCCTGCCATGGGCAAGGACACCTCCCACTAGACCAGGTTGCTCAAAGCCCCATCCAACCTGGCCTTGAACACCTCCAGGGATGGGGCAGCCACAGCTCTCCTGGGCAACCTGGGCCAGTGTCTCACCACCCTCACAGTAAAGAATTTCTTCCTAGCATCTAATCTAAACCTACCTTCTTCCAGTTTGAAGCCATTACCCCTCGTCCTGTCACTACTCCCCCTTGTGAGAAGTTCCTCTCCAGATTTCTTGTAGGCCCCCTTCAGATACTGGAAGGCTGCTCTAAGGTCTCCCCGGAGCCTTCTCTTCTCCAGGCTGAACAAACCCAACTCTCTCAGCCTGTCCTTATAGCAGAGGGGCTCCAGCCTTCTAATCATCTTTATGGCCTCCTCTGGATCCGCTCCAACAGCTCCTTGTCCCATAGCTCCTTTGGTAAATATACCTCAGAGTGCTAGCTTTAATCAGAAAAGATAAATACTAAAACAAAAATAAATCTTTCCTAAGCTAAACAGTTTACTCTTTCCTGTTTATTTCTAATTCCCCCTCAAATCTAGTTTGTGCCTCTAAATCAGATCAATATTTATCTGCTGCTGATCACCTTCAGTCCAGGCAGAACCTACTGTCAAGCTCTACGTAATGACACTTGTCACCTGCAGGACAGACCAGCAAAGGATTGCATTAGACCTGGTTTCCTTTACCTAAGAGTGATCCTCAGTCTTATTTAGGCAGAAAAAAAATACTAAGCATATTGAAAGCTAATTAATTTTGTGTATTTTTCCTGTTCTATTCACTGTTGTCACGCAATTCTGTATAAAAAGAGAATTGTATTCAGACACTGCTAATTAAACGGAGGCATCCTAAGAATTTCTGATCCATACTAATTTTGCGATGTGGAGCAAAAAGGATGGTGGGCATCTTTGCGTGAAGGCTGGCTAAGCATGACAGGTCTGCCCAAGCCAGATTTTGAAGCTGAACTACGCAATGAAACTTCCTCCAAGATTGCCGCTCTTCATTGGGAGCTGCAATTGAAGGAGCGCCACTAGCAACAGAGATGAATTTTGTTTTTCTTTTACCATTTGCGCCTTATTCAAGTCATTAATTGAGAAACAAAGAAAAAAAAACGGCAAGCATCCCTCATGACATAAATTTACAGCGGCATTAATGAAATGGCTGCAGACAAGCGCTGTGATTCGTGCTTTCAGCACTTTGGGATCACACTCCCAAGACGTGCTCTGCACGCAGCCAGTGAGCTGCAAGAACACAGATTTCAGGCTTGGCACCATCCACCTGCAGTATTTAACACATTTCTCTTCGCTCATACTGTTTGAATAGTTTGGCAGCACCAGTTGTCTATGACCATATACGCGTTGGGTCCAATGAGGTAGCCAAGTCATAGCTGCCTGGGTTTGGAGGAAGCACATCACTGGCACTTGGACTTCCGTAATGCAGTGAATTAAATTAAAATTTTGAAGTACCAATGTTTCTAGTGACATAATTTCCAAAATGCATGCTGCGAGACATGGGGAATGGCAGTTCCAGGGCCCTAATGCAATCCCAAGCCAAACTGTACTGTTACAGCAAGGAAAAGTGGTTGGCATACTTCATTTAGGGCAATTAGTCATATTTATATTACATTTAAATATTTGATATTGCATATAGAAATTGCATAAATATTACATGTTTGCAATATATCATAAAGTATTATATCCACACCTTTATATACACAGGAATAATACATATACGGCAAAGCTATCTAGAATTCTGGATACATGATATACAAGAATAATCCATTTGACGTAGTTTAGGTTTGGCATTATCTACGCAAAAAGAACCTCTAATATTTCAGTAACCAAATTGAAATTCCATTTGTTGCTTTCTGTCACTCATACTGCTTAGATTCATACATATAACATCTTACATGGATTAGTATGCTAAATCCCAAACAGCAAAGGAACATCAAGTACACAGGATTTAGAAAGTGCTAGAGCCGAAAATGCCAACGAAACCTTAATTTAACCCCCTCCTTTTAAATCGTGTATTATTTTCTCCAGCACCCCCAGGCTCTCTGATTTCCTGCCCCTTTCCCCTACCTTGAAAGCTGTACATAACTCAACAGAGCTGGGACAGATATTCAGGCGGATAACAAGTCCCTCCCTGACACACGGGCAAAGCAATCTCCTTCTTTGAAAAAGGATTAGTAGTTTGAGCCAGGGGGGAAAAAAAAATATTTAGAAAAATCACCTGTAGGCCAGCAGCTGCAATGAATAACTTTAGATCAAATGGATAAATCATCAAAATCATAAGCAACTGGAAAAGGTTTCAAAAGAGAGACAAGGTCAAGCAACCTTAATTATACTTATTGTTACCTGAGCTACTGATTTGAGATATAAATCTTTCAAGGCTATAAGCTTTACATTTGAATGGCACAGAGGATACCCTTGAAAGAGGAAAAACACTACCTGAAAGTGAACCAACTTCAAGATGGAAAAGACATTCCTATCTTTGTCCCAAATAAAAAAATTTAAAAAATTTAAAAAAATAAAAAAAGAAGGAAAAGAGAAAGAGAGAAGGAGATGCCAGCCCAGAGTCTCCGAGTGCTGCCCATGCCCACTACTAGCTCATCCTCGGCCACCCGGGAACGCAGACCCTGGATTGACCTTCCTCCTCCTCCAGACACTTCAAACGCCTTCTCAAGCTCAGCTGTCCTTCTGCCTGCCCGCTGGTTTCCCTTTTCTCAGCATCTATTCTCCTGCCTCCTGCCACAAGTACTCACTTCCTCCTGCTGAGCTCTTGGAAAGCTCTTCCAAACGCATGGTTAGATCTGGAGGCCACCGATAGGAGGCCCATCTACTGCCACCCCACATGCATCTCCAGCGGTTCCTACTTGCTCTCATATACACAGCCTCATGAAAAAAGGTGCCAGGCTTCAACTGGGAGCACAGTGGTGAAAAATGTCCCCTTTGCTCCACCAGCAAAGCGCCACTCATCTGATTTTTCCCCCTTCTAATCACCAAGACAAAGCCAATGTGCTTAACAGGGGGCAAACACACATTCTATAGTCTGCTATGCTACAGGGAGACAAAGCACCTACACATTTACCATAAGGAGTCACATCTTGAGAAATTACACTAGAGGTTGGAAGTTTTGGGGTTATTGTTTGATTTTTCTTCTCTATGACCATAGATTTCCCTTTTTACTCTCTCACCTGTGGTGTAGCTCCTGACAATTTCATAGAATCATAGAATCATCTAGTTTGGAAGGGACCTTTAAGATCATCGAGTCCAACCATCAAGCTAACACTGCCAAACCCACCACTAAACCACGTCCCTCAGCACCACATCTACCTGGCTTTGAAATACCTCCAGGGATGGCGATTCCACCACTTCCCTGGGCAGCCTGTGCCAATGCTTGATAAGCCTTTTGGTGAAGAAATTTCTTCCCAATATCCAATCTAAACCTCCCCTGGTGCAACTTCAGGCCATTTCCTCTTGTCCTATCGCCTGTTACTTGGGAGAAGACACCAACCCCATCTGCCTACACCCTCCTTTCAGGTAGTTGTAGAGAGGTCTCCCCTCAGCCTCCTTTTGATCCACTTCTTACAGCCTTGCCATCCTCATCCCTTAAGGATTTAATTTCATTTAACAAATGGAGTCAATCCATAACGACTAAAAATACTGGCAATGTTAGTACCTTGCAGATAATCACTAGGTGAGACACCAGACGCATGTTGTCCATGTAATACTAATAGCGCTGTGACCCAGAGGGCTCTTTACAATACAGTAGTCCTTATAGATACTAGTTTCTCCATTCCCACGAGAAAAATAATTGAAAACTCTCAGAGACCTGAAGCTAGGGAAGATGTTCTTCCCTCTCCTCCCAAATTTCCCATTGAGGCAGCTATGCCCCTGCATTCCCTTCCAGTTTGGGGGCTGGCAGAGGGGACAGGACCCTAAATGTCGGAAGTAGTTGCTGCAAGTTATTCTATGGGTGTTCCAATGCATTTTAATTTCCTTAAGAACAGTAATAATAAATCAATACTTTATTCCCTTCTGTTATAAACTGCCCACATCATAATGAAGTGCCATAACGCTAATGCTACATATTCTTAGAAAAGAACTGTTTACTACCAAAACCTGATTTATTTTTGTGATATATAGCTGATACATATTAAGGGTGCCTGATGAAAAAAAAACCAAACAACTTTTTTTTTAACTCTAAGAAATCAGGAAGTCTGTAATGAGAAAAGACAATCATAAATTGTTTCAAAGCCTTCAAATGTGGGGAAAGAAAGGTCAAGGTTTTTGCATTTTCCCAAAGTTTTTCAGGTTTATAAAAATAAAAGAACTTTTAATCTTGGCTATTAAACTTCTACAGCGAGTCTTTCCATTTCCCAACAAATTCTCTCTTTCACCCCAGGAAACTAAACTTATTCAGATGTTTCATGAATGTGCAAGAAGACACTTTTTCTGTTTTCCAAAGGAGATTTGCGTTCATCCAGAGCAAAGGTATTTATATAATAAATACCAATCCAGGTATTAAATCCAAGATACGCAGCACTCGGATGGGGGTAAGGCACACAGCTATGTTTAAGCAGCACCCTGGCTGCTGTTACCTTTTCCAACTACTTTAATCCTCAAATATTTAAAAATAAACATGTTGATTTTCTTTATCAAAATATGGTACAGTGAAACCATTTTGCCACTGGTTCAATGCTGTTAAGCAACAGAGCTGTGAGCACACACACCAGAGGCACCGGGCACCAGGATTTTTTTAGGAAGGAGCAGCTCAGGGCATGATGCTTGAAGAGTCAGAGGGAGGGCAAAAAGGGCTTCTTCAACTGGAGAAAAATATGGAAAAAGCAGGCACTAAGGAAGAAAAATTAGGAAAACACCAGGGACAATATTAAAAATGTCATTATCACACTTCTAGGCTCTAGTGCTATGTGTTGCCTTTCGCATCCCAGACACACAGCAAATGTGGGATGATATCACAGAATCATAGAATCATTTAGGTTGTAAAAGACCTTTAAGATCATCTAGTCCAACCATTGACCCTACTCTACCAGGTCTGCCACCAAACCATGTCTCGAAGCACCACATCTACACCACTTTTAAACACATCTAGGCATGGTGACTCAACCACCTCCCTGGGCAGCCTGCTCCAATGTTTGATAACTCTTTCAGTGAAAAAATTTTCCTAAGGTCCAGCCTAAACCTTCCCTGGTGCAACTTGAACCCGTTTCCTCTTGTCCTATCACTTGTTACTTGGGAGAAGAGACCAACCCCCACATCTCTACACCCTCCTTTCAGGTAGTTGTAGAGAATGATAAGGTCTCCCCTCAGCCTCCTTTTCTCCAGGCTGAACAATCCTAATTCCCTCAGCCGCTCCTCATAACACATGTTCTCCAGACCCCTCTCCAGCTTTGTTGCCCTTCTCTGCACACGCTCCAGCACCTCACTGTCCCTCCTGTACTGTGGCGCCCAAAACTGAACACAGCACTCAAGCTGCGGCCTCACCAGCGCTGAGTACAGGGGCACCATCACTTCCCTACTCCTGCTGGCCACACTATTGCTGATACAGGCCAGGATGCCGTTGGCCTTCTTGGCTACCTGGGCACATCCTACGAGAAAATAAAGATAACAATTGTTCCCTGTACAGAATAACTGATGAATTTTGGTCCTTCATCCCTTGCACAGCACAAGCACCATTAACCCTTGCTTCCCTGCCCCTCCCAAACAGCTCCTCCCTGCCAATAGCTTAGTTCATGCGAAGCAGATGCTGAGCTGACTATAAACCCATGCATATATTTTGACTCAACATCCACTAATTTAAAATCTTTTGTCTCATCCTGCCCCATACTTTGGATGAATCTTGCAGGAACTTTGTACCAAATGGGTTTTGGGCAAGCAATTGCAGATGATTTGAGAGGACTGTCCTACAGGCAGACAAATCTCATCTCCCTAAGACACCAAGCTACCAAAACCAAGGTTAAAACAAGAATTAAGTCTTGAGCTGCAGAAACATATTGCCTGTTGCCTCACGCATTATGTTTGGCAAGCACACGGATAAACAATGCAGAGATGGTGTTACAACCAAACTAAATCAACCTCTGCGCTGGCAGGGATGCTCAGCTTCCCACCGCGGTGAAAATCACTGCAGTCGTTACCCCACAGTTTGAGAGATGTTAATGAAGTCAGCTATACATTACATTGATGCTTGTTAATATGTAATGTTGAGAAATAGTAATATAATTTTTAAAATGTAACGGAAGGAGACAGAAGGTTCAGGTTTGGGTGCTGGGAAAAGCCGTGCCAGGGTCTAGTAGTGATTCCTGAATCCTGGGACTGGGGCTATGGGTGCAACCTAAAGCTGCTTTGAGATTGGTGTCAACTGCAATGATCTACAGCTGGAGAAACCTCCACCCCCAGAACAAGGTCCTGGAAATTGGGTAAATTATGGCCCTAGAAAGCTAATTCCTGGATGAATTCTTGGCAAAACCACATCATATCAGCAGCTTGGGTTTGAATGTGCGAAAACTGAACTCAATAGACTTGTTTCTACTCTTACGTATATAAATTATGAGCAATTTCACTGATGGGAGTGATCTTGCATAAGTCAGAAGCCACTGCAAGAGAAAAGGAAAAACCCCGGGGTTTTGCTAATTCTTGAGTTATCCAAGGAACTTGTTGTAGTATTTCCACCAATTATAGAAATGAAATTATGTTATCAAACACTGACCTTTTTTCCTCCCTGCTGTCTTTATAATGCCATTTCCAAGTTTGATTTGGATAATGGGCAATTAAACCAGCTTTTTTTTCTTGCTTCTGGATTTTAGTTAACAGTTTTTAGAAATTATTTAAAGAATGTAGGACAGAAGTGTTGCATTATTCACAGCACTGCATCAAAAGAAGAACTGTAAGAAATCTTGACATTAAGAGATTTTTTTTTCCGCTGCCTCAAACTGTGCCAAATCAGTCACTTTTATCCAGTCCTTGTTACAGCACCAGAGAGGATGAAATAAAGTTACCGCTGCTTCGTTTCAATAGGTTAGATACTGTTAAATACAAAATGAGTAATATCACAGTAGAGAGATTTTTTAGTTTATGTAAAACATGGTATGTTAAATCAAAGACAAACTCAGAGGGAACAACAAAGGTGATTCCAAGTAGGAAACTGGGAGTTGTATCACGGGATGACCAGCCCCTCTTGCAATAGTATCCACCCTAAGAGTACAGAGTTACCCCACAGATGCTGTTTCTGTGCCTCATTTCTTCACTGATGCCGTGAAACTTTAAGTGTCCCTGGAAAAGTTTTATTGACTTTATTCTTTTTCTTAACTCTTGATAAGGAGCTTAATGCTGTTTACATGATCCAAGCAAATAAACTATCTGTTCCTGGTTAGGCATGCAGTTTTGAGATAGGGAAATTTAACTCCTAGCATATTGAGTTAATATGCCTCTTTTCTCTACATCAGAACACTTCTCTGGCAGTAAAGGAAATAAAGCTTATCTATGAATATGCAATTATTCTGTGTGACAAACAGCTGATTTGTTCGGATTACAGAATTTATCTGTGTACTAAATAAAAAGGCAAAGAAATAACAATGTCCTATCAATGCTCTGGAAAAAAAATAATCAACTTAAATGTCAGCAGCGCTGTTTCTTAAAAATCAATGGCAGAGGTGGTACATACAAACATTTTTCTATAAACATAGTTATTAGGGTTGTTGATGATGGCAAGGCATGTATGAGAAAAACCAACAAGGAATGAAATAAAATACTGCTGTACGTAGAGATTTCCTGCAGTTAAATCATACAGGGCTACATTTTGAAATGTTTTATTAACAGTTTCTGTAATATTTAATCACACGCAATTCTGCAGGCCCAGAACAGAGAGTTATGTGAATAAACTATGCAGACAAACTGCCTGCAATGCAACTCAAATGTCTCACATCCATTTTACACATTCACTTACACATTCACATTGGGGTTTTTGGTTTGTTTTGAGGGGTGGAGTTTTTTGGGTTGTGAAGGGTGGAGGGGGTGGTGTTGGGTTTTTTTGGGGAGGGTGGTGTTGTATTTTTTTATTGTTGTTGTTGGGGTTTGTTTCTGGGTTTGGTTATTTATTTTTTTTTAAATAAAGACACATTAAAAGCCTGACACTAACGAAGTAGGTGAAGCACAACTCCATCCGGACAACCAAATATCACAACATGTATTACATCGCCCCTCTCTGCTGTAACTCTTACAGGAGCAGCTTCATCCATGACACCTCCTTTAAGGCACGGTACAAGGCATGTAACAAAAGCATCTCATCAAATTTGAAAGGAGATGATCTTTTCACATTCCCCCTTCTCCACCACTGAACCAGGGGCTGGAGAGGATGGTTTGCCTTCTGCACACTGCAGGAAGCAACTGTTTTGCTCCCCAACTGGATAGAAATCCAATTAAAAAATATGTAAGCCCTGTTCAAAACTAGATTCATTTTTCACACAGCTCCTCTCGTCATCTCAACATGCTGGAACAGCCAACCATAATTGGGAGCAAAATTGTGAAGCTGTTCTTTTGGAAAAAAAGAGCCTGGATATTGCCACCAGAAGGCTCGCAGACTCTGAACTCATTAGCTCTCAAAATTAAAAGCACTTACCTCTTCAAGGACATCTGCAAGCTTACTAAGTATCTCCTCAGGAAGGCTCTGGAATGTGGGCACACTGCAATACAAGAGAAAGCTCGATTAATGGATCCCTCTACGCAGGTCATAAATCTAGCTGCATGTCTCTCCTCTATCTTCCAGAGGTATTTTGCCCTCATCGTCTGGGGCTGAACAAGCGTTCACCAGAAAAGCAGCATATATAATGGAAATCTGACCTTCTTCTAGCAGCCAAGATGTGATGATGGGAGACCACTTGCGGTAAACATCTGAAGAACCACTCATAAAGCTGGTAATCAACTAAGAACCAATTAAGGATTTACTGGAATTAATCTGCGCTGAAAACCTGCTCAGTCACATGTATGACTGCAAATATTTTCCTGGTCTGCTTCCATCCCACCAGAAATAAGTAAATAAATAAAAAGGGCAGAAAAGATCAGCTCCAACCAGCAACAGATAAAAGATTGACTGAAGCCACACACAGACATAAAAATGCAGAGCACAAAGCTGCCAAGGGTACAGGGTCAGCAGCAACCATCATTGAAGGACTGCTAGAATTATTGAAGACTTCATCCGGAGTTTTACATCCAAGTTTGTTTGTTTTTGTTTGGCAAAAAGGCAACTTCTCTTGTATGGTAACATCTCCCTCGGCAAAGGTCTCCCAGGCCAGGCTGGACCTGCTGGTCAAGGTAAGAGGGCAATGCAGCAATAAAGAGACCCACCAGTCCAGGATCCACAGGACTGAGACTTAATTCAGTCTGGGGCAGGATGAGGGATATGCAGTTGCGTCTCCAAATCTCCTGCAAGTACCCGGACCTTGAAGCTGTATCTCTACTACCTTACAGGCTGCCCAGCAAGGTTGTGGAATCTCCCTCCTTGGAGATACTCAAAAGCCATATGCACATGGTCCTGGGCAACCAGCTCTAGGTGGCTCTGCTTCAACAGAGAGACTGCACCAGATGACCTCCAGAGGTCCCTGCCAAACTCAGTCTGTCTGTGATTCTGCAATATTCTCATTCTGTTTTCCATAAAAACTTGATCTTCGTCAATATTCCCAAGTGACGCTAAATGAAACACATAGACATGATGTACGTTCCAGAGGCAGGAAAGCAGTGCTGTACCTGCTTTAATTAAAAACACCTGTCATCAGTAGGCTAATTAGCAACACATCTATATGCAACATTAGTGCAAGCCTAGCACTGAGCTGACAGAGCTCTACTGAGGCTCACAAGTTGCTTTATCACAGCCTATTACAAGGTATTCTTGCCTTCTTTGCTTCAGTCTGTACTGCTCAGGCCAGCCCTCAGGAGTCCCAGACTTTACAGGTAACAGAGCAATTCGGGAGGAAGGAGGTCGTTCCCTTGGTTGAGGAGGATCAAGTCAGAGATCAGTTAAGTAAATTGGACATCCACAAGTCCATGGGTCCTGATGGGATGCACTCGCGAGTGCTGAGGGAGCTGGCAGAAGTCATTGCTGGGCCACTCTCCATCATCTTTGAAAGGTTCTGGAGAACAGGCGAGGTGCCTGAGGACTGGAGGAAAGCCAATATCACTCCAGTCTTCAAAAAGGGCAAGAAGGAAGACCTGGGAAACAACAGGCCAGTCAGCCTCACCTCCATCCCTGGAAAGATGATGGAACAGCTCGTTCTGGGCATCATCTCAAAGCATCTGGAAGAAAAGAAGGTTATCAGAAGTAGTCAACATGGATTCACCGAAGGGAAATCATGTCTGACTAATCTGATAGCCTTCTACGATGGTGTGACTGTACAGATAGATGAGGGGAGGGCAGTGGATGTTGTCTACCTTGACTTCAGCAAGGCTTTCAACACTGTGTCCCATACCATCCTTGTAGGCAAGCTTAGGAAGTATGGTTGGATGAATGGACAGTGGGGTGGATTGAAAACTGGCTGGCAGATAGAGCTCAGAGGGCTGTGGTTAGTGGCACAGAGTCGAGTTGGAGGTCTATGACAAGTGGTGTTCCCCAGGGGTCAGGACTGGGT
>VFFE01008282.1:7755830-7790341 GCA_008921705.1 Burhinus oedicnemus
ACATGTTCTCCAGACCCCTCTCCAGCTTTGTTGCCCTTCTCTGCACACGCTCCAGCACCTCACTGTCCCTCCTGTACTGTGGCGCCCAAAACTGAACACAGCACTCAAGCTGCGGCCTCACCAGCGCTGAGTACAGGGGCACCATCACTTCCCTACTCCTGCTGGCCACACTATTGCTGATACAGGCCAGGATGCCGTTGGCCTTCTTGGCTACCTGGGCACACTGCTGGCTCATTTTCAGCTGGCTGTCCACCAGGACCCCCAGATCCTTTTCTGCCAGGCAGCTCTCCAGCCACTCCTCCCCAAGCCTGCAGCGTTGCCTGGGGTTGTTGTGACCCAAGTGCAGGACCCGGCACTTGGCCTTGTTAAACCTCATGCAGTTGGCTTCAGCCCATCGATTCAGTCTCTCCAGATCTCTCTGCAGAGCCTTCCTACCCTCAAGCAGATCAACACTCCCGCTTAATTTGGTGTCATCTGCAAACTTACTGAGGGTGCACTCAATCCCCTCGTCCAGATCATCAATAAAGATATTAAACAAGGCTGGCCCCAAGACCGAGCCCTGAGGAACACCGCTTGAGACCTGCCACCAGCTGGATTTAACACCATTGATGTCACACAGTCCCACCTTTCCCGTGTTCACGTCTGTCCTGAGATCTGGTTGATATTGGTTGAAGTGGGGTCTTGTAGAAGATAGTTTCAGAAGGAAAAAGTAAAAAATCTCTATTGCTCCTATGCCACATTTGTATCTTAGGGGACAAGTCCTGTCCCCGTCATGTATGTTAATACAGCCACACAGAGCAAAAAAAATGCTGAGTATGGAATAAACCCTAATTCAAGCAAGGAAGGCAGAGAGCAGAAGCGCAAAGCAAGGGCTGCCTCTATGTTTTGCATCATCCCATATGTGGGATTTCATTGCAGTACTTTACAAATACATCTCCACTCCTGCACACTGAGTTTCCGATCATCAGCAAAACCACCTCCCATGGTGATCGGAGATGCCATGGGGATTATCGGGTGTCAGAAGCACCTGGCAATGCCAGAGCGCTGAGATCATTCAGTGACTGGACTCTGTTATCAGCTTGCTGGGGAGAAAATGCAAATATTTTTGAGGAGGTGGTAGGACAGGGAGTCTCTTTTGAAGGGTGAGAACAACTGCAAGTAGTGCCTGAGGCCAACACGGCTGCTGGATGCCCCTGTGTGAGAGCCAGCGTGCAAGAGGAAAGCGTGCGCAGTGAAGGAGTTGTATATTCATTTGGCGTTGCAAACTGTTACATCAGAATACAATTCCTCTTTTCCCTCAGACCAATAGGTATTATTGGGAGGGTAAACTGTTGGGGTTTTTTTTCATATGTAGCACCCACCGCACTAGAAGTGGCAGAAAATAAGTTCAGAAAAGGTGTATTTAGTTCTCCAGAAACTCAATCCTTACCCCGTTACAAATGTAATTGGTAAGACAAGGCTAGTTTTCCTGAAGCCATTTCCTGCATGTTTTGCATAGCTTAAAGATTATTAGATAAAAAGGAGAAAGGGGCATAGAGAGCAACAGGCACTCACGCTCGCATTAATTACACTTACGTCTGGCCTGGAAAGCAGCTCATACAATGCAACTCTTAGGAAGAGGGAACAGATTCTCTCTGCAGGTGCTGCAGGTGACTTGTCTGCTGTGCTAAAGCTACCAAAACATTAAAATCTTTTGCAATTGTTAATCTCGGAGAGGGTGAAAATGTTACAGCTATTGTTTTAAAGCTCTGCCACTCACAACACAGACCTTATTCTGGTAAATAAACTCCTGAAAGGGGTTTGGAGTAAATTTTTTTCTCCCGGACAGCTGGTTATATACTAAGAGCCACTATACATATGAAAACAGGACAGATGCAGAAAGCAAACAAACTGATCTTTTTCCTTAGGAGCAAAAGACTAAGGGAAGTGCGAAGGGTTGTGTTTTTTTCCTGTCGTGATGAAAGGATAATAACGATACCCATGGACAAAGTGGTCTGCTGACATCACGAGGCCAAAACTCCAACCTCCCTGCAGGGAACGCACCTGGGGTATGTGAAACAATGGGAAAAGGATGCTGTTGCACACCCTATTTTGGTCCAGGCTCTGTTTATGTTCTATAGGCTGCTCAGGTACTCTGGAGTATTGTTTTCCCTTGCTTCTGTCAATCCTTGTCTTTCCCTGACAGGGGTTCATTATCAGAGACAGCCCTCCTACTGCATCTCATTTTGCAGTCACTGGGGACATTGTAGAATTTTAAAAGAGATTAAATTGTTGCTGTCATGATGAGAGGGAAGGAGAGAAATTAGCAGGTATGTAAACCCCTTCACCCATTTTACATGCATTCACTCAAGATTATTCATCGTGAAAAGGACAATTGCTCCCAAAGAGCTACAAATGCTCAACAGCAGCGAGTACTTTGGAAGCACCACTGAACTTTCAGCAGGCACCGTTTTGGTTACTCATCTTGAGACAGAGGACTCACACTGCCCAGCAGTGCTGCTCTTGTGCCAGCCTACGGAGGAAACTTCTACCTGCTATCACCGTTTGAGTATCTTACGGGATTTTTTTCTGCTGTAGCTGTCGGTATTTCTTCACATTCACAAATCAAATTATACCTACAGTCCTAAAGAAAAGCTTCTGCACCTTCCAACTCATCTGTCTTTTCCAACATTATTATAGAGGTTATTAAAAATAATAGCTGTCGCAAGAAGCCTCACACCCCTGTACCCTGCGTGTTTTGTTTCTGTGATCCTGCATTCGCAATACAGCCTAAATTAAATTGTCCTTGGCTTGCAATGTAATTACTACCTCTTCAAAACAGTTTACTGTCAAGGAGTTTCTCTCCAGCATTTTTCCCCATTTTCTGGGAGATTTCATGGGAAATGAACCTTCATCCTTCAGTGTCAGTGGACAATCCCAGAGTGGGTGCACCAAGTCCAATTTCTGCTTCTGCATCTTGACTGAAACTACAAATGCATCACTGCAGCACCAGAATAAAGCCAAACATAAACCATTATCTCACACAAGGTGCTAGTACCGTGCCTAGAAAATGAAAGATGTTTGTGACTGACTCTCATGCTGTGTCTCAAAAGAGATTCTTAAACACTGATCAATATTTTGAAGACATGGTAGACATTAAAGAGGTGACAAGTCGCATTTACATGCACGGTCCGTTCTGTCCCATTTCTCCAAATTGGGTATTTACAACATCTTCAAAACCAATTGAAGCCAGGCATTTTGTCTCTAACGGATGCCTACCGCACTTGACAGCAAATTGTCATAATAATATCTTTTTCACGAAGACACTGACAATACTATTTCCAAAGCACGGACCTTGTTTTGCAATGTTTGCTGCTGTTGTAATGCTGCTTCCCACCTCCCTCCTTTTAACCGTCACCATTAAATGAAGGTATTAAGAAGATTACCATAGTTTTCTGTCTTCATAATTACATATACACAAAAGAAAAATAAGCTGTAAATGCTTTTAAGGTCATCTGAATCACAAGCATTTCATGTTCTCCTGGGCAACTTCTTTCAGCACCCACCAAACCCAAGGGTCCTGAGAACTGGGTCCCTAATAGTGAAATTTCAAAGAAAAATTACTCCCCAACACAGATGTTGACTGAATCTACACAATTCACAAAGCAAACATTAAAATATCTAAATAACTTCGTCTTTTGTTAGTGTTAATTCCTACAAGAAGAGTCAGAAAGTTTTTTGCACTATAACTAATGAGTAATATAGGGTAAAAAAATATGGAAATCCTGCCCAACTCATTCTTACGTAGTGAATTGGCAGGGATGACCCCGTGGCTGGCAGTGTCATCAATTGCCAGACACAGTAAAAAGCAGCAGGACTGGCTTCGGGGGCAATCTTGAGCTCCTCACTTTTCATCAATGCATCTGAGATGATCTACTGAAGGACAAGTCCAAACAAAACCACTTTTGATCAGTAGATCGTCACCAAGAATAGCCTTCCAGGTATTGACTGAGTTATCCCCTCCAAAGAGAAATAAGCTACAAAAAAGACACCAGAGTCCAGAACAGTCTGCTCCTCTTCATGGTGGAAACTTAGGACAACCACGTTTGCATGAAATTATGAGAGTAGCCCCATGCAAATTCATCTCAGAGTGCTTGATAGAGGCATTTGAGACCTTCCTACAGACAAGTAGCGTTGGTACAAACCCCAAGTAATGCCATCAAGTGCTGCAAGACACCCAGGACATCCTCATGAGCCAAATTCAGTGATTCTAAAGCAACACATTGATGGGTGAAAAAACCTTCCTCCTAATTTCTAACCTGCACAGCTGCAGGGCAGCGTTGAATAATTACTACTCAGTTGGAGACAGAAGAGGAACACTGACTTCAAGATTTGCCCGAGGCAAAAATACACAGCCAGCAAATCCCTTCCTATTTTAAGCAAAGTCATTCTCTTAGCAGCGTGCTCATTTGTCGGTCGCAGCAGAAAGGACGGCATGCGCTTTATTGATTTGGGGGTGTAATTCAGGACATTTATCCTCTGCAAAGCTCTGAAGGCTAACAGATGGTGGCTCATCTTAATTCCTTATTTCTAATGGCTTTTATTCATACTCTTGGGAATGCTGCTGCTGTTGCTCTTTGTCTTTTTGTAGAAGAGCTCTGTTTTCTCTGAGTGCCTTTTTATAGATGTTACAGGGACCTTTGCCTGAGTTGAGTTTGGATCTACTTGAAACGTGTAATACTACATGTTTTAGGAGGCTCAGCATACCAAATACGTTTAAAATGCCTCTAAAGCTGTCACTGGTACACCTCTCTTTCTCCAGCATAAGCCTCAGTCCTCTTCTTGAATTAAAGAAAAGAGAAGAATGATTTAACCTTTCAATTTACAATGCTGTTGATTTTCTTCTCCCCTCAGTAAAACCCTTCCATCTTGGGAATCCAAAATTTGTTATGCACTGTAAATCTCCATAGCATTTTTTTTTTTGCGCTGAAAATAGAATGCAGCTGAAAATGAATTAAATGTCGAGGATTTTCAAGTGGCTTGCATTGTATTAGAGAAATAATCAAATAAGCTTGACAGATTTGAAATAAGGTTTGAAAATTCAATTGTTTAGGAAAACAATCTTGGGAATATTACAGACAGGTAAGCAATATAAAGGGTAACAAAAACCCCAAACCAAAACAAGAAAAACCATGCTGGGAAGACAATTTCAATTATTCAATACAACTATACAGTTGCTGTCAAACTATCTTTGCTTATCGCCTCCTCTGCATTTGTTCAAAGAACAGCCCATCTAGGGGCTGCAACCCTAAAACCAGCTCCCAGATTCTTGATTAGAAGACATCCCTGTTAAGACCAGGTGCAACCCTATGCCCAGGCTCATCCCAAAGTCCCTGTCGGGAGCATGGCACCCAACCCACATAACCCTCCAACTGGAGCATCTCGGGTGTGGATGAGCATCAAGGCGACCACAGATCCAGCCATGTGGACATACCCTGATTTGCAATGCACTCCAGGTGGTCTGGAGAACGGGATGAACTTTTGGCAGGCAGTAAGCAGCGAGACTGACCAGCCGTGGGTTGGTTGATCCATGTAATGGTCACTCTTGTGCCGGAGGGGAAACTCTCAGGAAACTTTGTGTTGGATCCAACACGTGTTGGATCTGTCTCCACTTGAATGGTAACAGATGTTTAACTTCACTCTATGCAGCACGTCCTATTTTTCCATTAATTTTTCTGCTGCAACATGAAAGCTTCACTAAATTCTATCAATTTGTTTAATTAATTGCTAATCAACAGATTACAAAAGATCAGCATGTTACACAAACGCCTCTGTAATCCAAGAATGAATCTCTGCAGGCACGCTACTATGTCAATCCTGAGCCAACCGGGGACTGAGATCATCGATAATCCAGGACCGTTTACCCGTGGTTGAACCTCTAAACGTTTTCCACTTGTCATGTTTCAAAAGGGTGATAAAGACAATACTGAAACCTGAGTGTTTAGGAATTTTTAGTGGGTACTCCATGAATTGACAATTAGATGGAGAAACAATACATGGGGAAGGCAGGACACAACTTTCGGACTTCTGTTGTAGACATGAAGTAAGCAGAATGGAAGCCTAACCCTCAAATTAGCCCATGGGTATGTCAGTGAAGGATAAAGGATAGGGGAGATGGATCAAGTTGTCGTAATCATTTTTGATGCTGAATCTTTGCCCTGAGCCCTGTAACCCAGGATGCACCACGCTGCCCCTTTTTGCTCATGGCAGCACCCAGTGAGCCTGGCTAACAAGCAGAGCCTGTTTTCATGAAAGAGCGAATCTAGCACCCCATCAAAAATTATTTTTAAAATATAATTTATGCCAGTTAGTTTTTTTCATAGAAAGAAGGTTGTCATGATAAGATTATGGCTCTGCCTTACAAAGGCAAACGTGGCTATTTACTATATGTTGATTTATTCAAGGCCACATGGCATCTTGATTAAAAATGCCATTATATATGTTTAGAAGGAAACACTTCAGATTAAAATGTGACTCACTGACAGATATGAAAATACAGTTAAAAGAAGTGAGCAACGGCTGTTGAAAGCACTTCCCATAAATCCATCTCTGTCGTTTCTATTTTATTCATGATCATTCCTCAAGTTTGCAGATGAGGCAATTTACTCCTCTCAGGTGATTAACGTCTAACAAAATGTCCCTTAATAGTCCAAGTATTCAATAACTCATTTTGGAACAGGCATGCAGATCACAGCTGCAGCATCAGAGCAGGCACGCAAACTTTGGCTTAAAACAAGGTAGCCAGCCCCTCCCCAATAACCTCCTCCAAAAAAGCTCCATTAACATTTGTTGAAATAACGAATTTATCATTCAATATGGATTCAGAGTAATTTTTACCTACATGGGAGAAAGATCAGATGATGAAGACCATCTTAGAGGTGAAGGAAGGCAAGGTCCAGTGGAACGAGAAATGAGATAAACTGAGATTTTTATCTCATTCCCCAGTTTCTAGCAATAAGGCGAGTACTAGAACAGCATTATCTGGGACAGAGCCGTCTTCATTTGAGAACCTATAAGACAAGGTTGGATATTTTCTTACAAAGACCTGCTTTTTCCTTTCTCTAGTAACAACTGAGTGGCATGTGTCTATGGAGGATGTAATGGACTTTAGTGGCTTAGGGAGGCTGTCATTTTTCAGTTGTCCCTTAGACATCCACGACCCCGTGAAGACAGCACTGAGAACAGTTTGCTTATGAAGGGTGGAAATTTATTGAAACATCAGTTTAACTTGCCATCTGAAAACACAGAGGAACAAAACTTCCTATAATTCTGGTGCCATTTGAAGGGTAAATCGCATTAGCCTGGACCTGTAAATCCAGTCATGGGTTGCAAACCTGGTTGCCTCCAACAGAGGATCTGGGAGATTGTGAGCATCTCCCTTCCCCACAACTGCAGTAGAGTGCAGGCCGTGTTGGACAGAACACCTCCTCCCTCCAGACCTCTCTATGTTGATCTGAGTCGCTCAACCTCCTCTCCTGTTCTGAAGGGGGGTTTGGAGCAGATGACCACGGGGGCCCTTCAAACATCAACTACTCTGTTATTCTACGCTTCAGAAGAAAATGCTGATTTCTTCTGTGTTTACCTACTCCAGGTAAGGGCTTACACTTTACTTAGTTGTTTTGAGTATCAAGCCAAATTGATTTTTAAAATAACACCTTTTATCCTTCCGCCCTAGCGGAAAGCCTTAAAAATCCTGTGTATATGGATGTGTGTGATCGTGCTTACGCATATTCCAATTTGCTCTGAAAGTTATCATCAAAGTTTTGTGTATCTAACAGTTTGGATTTGCTTGTTAAAATCAGTGTCTTATTGATTTGTACCTGGGGTAGCTGGTCCTCCTTAGCCTCCTTGTTAGCAGCTTAACAGAATACTAATTCACTGCAGGTCAGCTGCAATTTTCTGAATTATTAGGAAGTTAAGGATTTTTACCATCCCTCTGAGGACACTTTAGCCTAAGCCTGATTTGTCTTCATTTATAGTTCAGTTCCCCAGCGTAATTCCTGCAAGCATGTTCTGTGAGATCATTTTCATTGTACGTAAGGCCCTTTCTATTTTCTCTACACTTTAAAATATTTATTTCTAATCGCATTGTGAACTGCTGGGGCACACAGTGAGTTTGTTTTCATTAAGCTGTAGAAATTAGTTTCATCTTCTTCCAGAAACAATTAGGCTGATTTATCAGTGTCTATATGAGTCTAAATTATTTTTCTTAATATATATTACCTTGTATTTTTTGAAGCCATAAGTAATACACTACTCAATTCCCACAGTTTAAGTCACTCTGGTGATTACTGTCCTCCTTAGTTTTCAGGAATCTGAGTTGTATTTACCGGCAAGTCACTTGTCTGATATTTCCAGAGACAGTATATAATTGAATTTAAAATGCATTTCTGATGCTCATAAAAGCAATAAAAATGTCACCTTCTGCCTGCACATTAAAAATTCATCCCATGCAAGTAGAGGACAAATGCATAACATGATCATTACGATGTGCAAATGTACTAGATACAGGAAAATGAGACCGGTTTCTGACTGGACGTAAAAACATTTACTGGATCTGTGCTCAAATGGCAATATTTATTGAACTTCTCTGAAGTTGCCGAAGAAAAAATGCTCCCATTAGTAGCTTGACTAAGTCCACTCTAGCTTGCTTCAGAAATGTGATTTTTACCATTATTAGCAAGAATGTGGATCCTGGGTAAAATTAGAATTAGTTCCCTGAAACAAACCCACCCAAATACATCATTTCATGTTAGGTGATCCTATCCAGACAGACCAATTATCTATGTGACGACTTTTCTGATGAACATACAATGCCAAAGGGGAGACTATTAGCATTTTAAATCTATTCCCGCTCAGAACAGAACTTCAACACTTATTTAAGGTTCAGAAACTCATCCCTGAGTTTGCTGTGGACAGCTGTCCCCATGAAACCGGGCCAATGGAGCTGCTGCTATCATTTGTCTTTCCTCTTCTGAAATGCTGCACATATGCACCTTCTAGGTTCCTATCAGTCTATTTCGATTTTTTTTTTTCACATCCAAATTTATATTCAAATCACTGAAAGATTCCAGCCTCCATTGACAGGGCACGGAAATAACATTCAGAAAACCCAACTGTTTTTCTTGACTTGAGCCAGTCTTGAGCAACTGGCTGTTCTATCACAGTGCTTTTGTTTTCCCTTTTTAATTTTTATCTGTCTTAGCCAAAGAAGCGATAAGCCCTTCAAGGGCAGACTGCTCAAACCTTATTTTTTGCCTGCTTAGCATGAAGTAGAATTTCACAGAATCACAGATTCACTGGGCTTGGAAGGGACCTCTGGACACCTTCTAGTCCAACCCCCCTGCCACAGCAGGGTCACCTACAGCAGGTTGCACAGGATGGCGTCCAGGCGGGTTTGGAATGTCTCCAGAGTCAGAGACTCCACCACCTCTCTGGGCAGGCTCTTCCAGTGCTCTGCCACCCTCAAAAGAAAGAACTTCCTCCTCCTCATGTTTAGGTGGAACTTCCTACATTCAAGTTTGTGCCCGTTACCTCTTGTCCTATCACTGGGCACCACTGAAAAAAGACTGGTCCCATCCTCCTGGCACCCTCCCTTCAAGTATGTAAGCGCTGATGAGATCCCCTCTGAGCCTTCTCTTCTCCAGACTAAAAAGACCCAAGTCCCTCAGCCTTTCCTCATAAGAAAGATGTTCCAGCCCCCGAATGATCTTTGTAGCCCTCTGCTGTACCCTCTCCAGCAGTTCCCTGTCCTTCTTGAACTGGGGAGCCCTGAACTGGACACAGTACTCCAGGTGTGGCCTCACCAGGGCAGAGTAGAGGGGGAGGATGACCTCCCTTGACCTGCTGGCCACATACCTCTTGGTGCACCCCAGGATGCCATTGGCCTTCTTGGCCACAAGGGCACATTGCTGCCTCATGGTCAGCCTGTTGCCCACCAGGACTCCCAGGTCCCTCTCTGCAGAGCTGCTTTCCAGCAGGTCAGTCCCTAATCTGTACTGGTACATGGGGTTATTCCTTCCCAGGTGCAGTACCCTACACTTGCCTTCGTTGAACTTCATGAGGTTTCTCTCTGCCCAACTCTCCAAACTGTCCAGGTCACACTGAATGGCAGCACAGTGTTCTGCTGTGTCAGCCACCCCTCCCAGTTTTGTGTCATCAGGAAACTTGCTGATGGTACACTCTGGCCCCTCATCCAGGTCATTGATGAATACGTTGAACAGGACTGGACCCAGTCCTGACCCCTGGGGAACACCACTTGTCATAGACCTCCAACTCGACTCTGTGCCACTAACCACAGCCCTCTGAGCTCTATCTGCCAGCCAGTTTTCAATCCACCCCACTGTCCATTCATCTAACCCACACTTTAATTAAGCACATTGTGAGTCATTAACTCCTCTCAAGATTCCTGGGAGACTTCTTAAAATTGGGTCTACAAGTAGAAAGTAAAATCCATGTTTTGCTCATTGGGATTATTTTTCATAAGCATGAAATATTACGCACGACCTCCTCTTCCCATGTCAGAACCGACTGATTTTGGTTCCTACAGGCCTGGGGCCAAGCCCCAGTCATTGCAGCCTGATGTGTTTGGGAGCCTTGCTGAGACCCCGCATCGGCAGCACCACAGAGCATGCACGGGCTGATGAGTTTTCCTCCTCGGCTTGCCCTAATTCAAATGCAAACGCCTCCAGGAATTCAGTATTGAGAATTTTCTATGCTCCATGTTGTTGTGGTGCTGATAGCTTGTTATTCCTAAGATACTTTGCAGAGTTATTCAAATACAATAGTTTGAAATGATTTAAGCCGGCAGAGTATCTCAGTTCACACTCTAGCAGCAGGCAGATTTGCTGGAGGTGGTTTGTATCCCCGGCCTGATATTGCTCTGCACCTTCATCTGCTCACACTGAGTAATTATTTTCTGACCAAAATCTACACTAATAGGGGATTTATCTTTTAAGTATCAGTATCAAGATGCAGCTGGTACCTTCTAAAGAGGGGGAAAAACCCTCAGAACAGCCACCTTCTCCCCAGACCCTCAAAGTACACACAACAAACAAATGCCATAATTTCAAAACCAAAACCAAACCATCATTTTAATTAAAACTCATAGACAATTGCTCAGGACAGCCAAGAATACTTGCTTCTCCAAATGCAGTATTTATTAAAAAGGAGTCATGCGGTTTTGGCCATTCAAAAACTATTCTTACGTGCTACCACAGTTTGCCATACGGTTTTGCTGGGAAGATCTCAGGAAAATACTCATGCCATGGAAACACTGGGTGCACCAGAAGGCTGTTCTCAGCCTTTCCTGGGGAAACTGCTCTGTCTGGCATGGAAAAATGCCTTACTTGGCATGGAAAAATGCCTTACTTGGCCAGCCATAAAAACACCTCATGGAAGCGAGAGTCTCCTGAGATCAAGGTCAAGCATTGGCGAACATCTGCACTTCTTTCAGAGAGTCTCTTCACCTGGGGTCTCTTCACCGACAGAGATTAAAATATCTGACACCACCAGGACATTATCCGGAAGAGCAGGTTTAGGTCAGCCTGAGAATGAGAAAAGAACTTCATCCTGAACTACCAGATACAAGTCTGTATTTTTTGGCTCAAAACATATTGAAGAGTGAGCAGACCTCTGTTTCTCTCTGGTTTGGTGAAAGCTCCTACACTCACTCTCAGTTTCACTTCATTTGGAAGTTCCCATATAGGAGCCAGATTCTTTGTTTTCCTCAAATTAACATGAATTTAACACTTTGAATTCCATAAAAAGGAAAATGCAGTTCATTAAGAGCCTTTCCTTTTTTCTGGTCAGCTCATTAACCAAAATCCCCCTACCCCAGGCACTCCCAGCCTTGCACATGTTTAGTATGAGCAAGTCATCACAAAATTGGCTCACGTCACTTAGAGGGTATTTTCACACATAGTGTGACACGAAGAGAGATACCATGAATTAGGGGCAAGGAAGACAAAATAATCAATTTACCCAACCTATAATCTGTGGGAATTTAGTGATCAAAGAAGTTAATTTTACTCGGCAGCATATCACACAAAACAAAAGCTTATGAATGGGATCTACTGTCTTAAATGCCAATGGCCACTTTCTGTTACAATTTATTTTCTGCTAATTATACTTGCCTATCTTTAGATCAATACTTTCTATATCTTCATACTTCAGCTTGTTAAACCATTCTGAAGGGAAACTACTATTTGTATGTATAAGGCAGATTGCCAAGTATCAAGACAATTACAAATAATAAACGAGATACACATCTAAACAGCTATTTCTAATCACATTAAAGGCTTTGTACTTAATCTTTCTTGTACTTTGCTAATACAAAACACAACAATTACCAGGTAAAAAACACGTACTCTACTCAGAGAGATGAATGAAGATGTGCTTGGAGAACAGCATACACAGGGCCTTTTCGGACCTTCAAGCACACCACAACAAAACCAAGAACCTACCCTATTCAATGTCTTTTCCTCCTGGAAAAACATCTTCAGATTTGAATGCGCAAACAACCTTCCTGTTCTTACATTATCACAATACACAACCCCTGTAATAATGGACCACAGCATTCAAACCAGCACTCAAACCAACACGGTGCTTCTCTTGCAACTATGAATACTTCTGGCACGTCAGAGTCCACTGCTGTCCTATCTACTTGACTTCTCCACTCCCCCATACTCCTTCTCCAACCATTTTTGTACATCAGTGGATGTAGTCTCCATCCAAGACTGCAGACTTCCCACGCCTGTATGCTGCACTGTTCATCCACACACGCTTTGTTTGACAAGCTAAAAATACCTCAGATAGTCAGAATAGCATGGACTCGGGCTGAAACAATAGTAAAGGCATGAGTACTACCTTCAAAGCATTCCCCTTGGAGTGAGTTTCTTCCTTGAAAAGACTATTGATTCATCCCAAAAGACACTGCAAACTTTTTTTCTTGCCTTTGAAGATCAATGTCCAATTTCATTCCATAGGTTATTTAAAAAGAAGAATAAAAACATCACCTTTCTCGTCTTGTTCCAAGTTACAGGACAGAGAGAGAGAAACATGCAGAGGACAGATGCAACCTTTGGAATGATGTAAATCACAAAGAGATACAGAAAATATCCCCAGCGGCTGGCCAGGTAGTGGGACAAGCTTTATGAGCCACCACCATCCCCCACGCTCTACAACCAGTGTCCAGACCACAATAGTAATCTCACACTGCTCTCACGCCGCCTGTTGGGTGAAACTCAGAAATCCACTGGTATCGCAGCACAGTGATAACCCGAGTGATAACAAATTAAGAGGTACTAGATAACTAAAAGCAGTGAAAGTTAAACTCAATGACAGAAAAAATTAATTCAGGAAATATCTGACTTAACTCCCTTTGCTTCTAGGTCCGTCAATAGTCATGGATGGTTGTAGCGGGGTTTGTTTGGGTATCAAGAGGAGGAGCAGAACCTGCCACTGAGCAAAGAAAGAGTAAAAGCTCCCTAAGCCACCTTCTTAAGATTTATCTCAAATAGTTAAGGCAAATTTTCTTCTTTTACCTGTCAAATTAACTATTGATGAGCTCCCCAAGCTGTAGGCATGCAAGAAAAATAAGCATAGTATTGCAATATCTGGGATATGAAAGAGGATAAACACAAACGGATTGCATTTAAGCATCCTTCATCCTGAACATTTTGCAGAGATACAATCTAAATACAGAAAGGATCTCTTTTCCTTATGAATCACTGTTATTACTCCACGAATATAATGCAATACTATCACAATATTTCACTCACACCTCTAATTGCACCCAAATAGCAAAGAAGCAGTTTTTTCTATGCTGAGACTTCATCTCTGACACAGTGTGCTTCCACATCTCCAGCAAAAGCTACAGCATCTTTTTGTAATGTCAAGGCCAAAATTAGATATGCTATTCCTTGCCAAAGAGTATCAAAGGGTGGCCTCACTGCACACTTCCTAGCAGACAGCCCAACAGAGGGCCGGAGTTTAATGAGCTATTTGTTTGGAAGCGTGCCCAGATCTTTACTTAATTTGGCCTTTAAACTCTACTACAGTTCAGAGTACAAGATGTGCTCCTGAGTTATGCATTGGTGACAAGACGAATTCAAAGACCCTGTCCCTATTCTTCATCTCAATACAGATGTTTTGTATTTAGCAACATGGTTTATTGGCAGTCAGCAACTGTTTCATCCAGATTACTAATGAAGATTAAAATCACCCCTTCAGAAAGACCTAGACCAATTCATGCGTTTTATGCTCCCATATGCATGGTTCCAATTTGCAGAGGAAGTAATAATTCATTTTATTTCAAAGCTCCTAAGAGCCAGTGCATGCTATTTCATTTTTGCTTGAACAAACATAGACTTCGACACGTATTAATCCCCAAAGGATTTCCAATGAGCACAACATGATTACGTGATCTTTATTCAAACATAGACATCTGAAGGGTTTTGTGTTTATTAAGAGTTAACTGAAGTGACAGCTAATCAGACTCTTAAAGAAATCTTTGTTCTTGTTGAAATACATTTTTCTCAAAGGTTTACTAAATGGCCCAGAAAAAAAAAAAAAAAAAAAAAAGAAAAAGATTTCAGGGACAAATGGCACATCAATTTCCATTTTTCCATCAGTCTGTTTCTCCTCCACAGCTGAGTTAGCTGGGCAATGTGATAATTGTCAGCCATCCATAAGGAAAGATGAAATGAAGGCTAAAGCCTTTGATATGCAAGTTTGCTTACAAAATCATATGGGTGTGGAGGGTTGTTTTTTTTCACTGTGGTTCTCTTCAAAAGTACCAGCCGGCCTTTTCCAGCAGAGAGAAAAACCACTTCTTCAGAATCTGTCTAGATGTATTTAAGTAACAGTTATCAAAATGCCTCCACTTGTGAATCTGTATTGGATCTTTCTGATTTACTAAAAATAAATGCCAATTAGATAATGTGAAGTAATAACACCTTCCTTTGGCTTTTGCCATGGTCTTTTTTATTGACTCTGTTAGAGGAAGGTTGTGGCTGGCAGACAGAGGTACTACTGATATTCCTCCTATCCCGGAACCATTTATTTCTTAAAAGCACTGCCACCACCTAAGCACCATGTTACTCTACAGGGTGTAACTCCAGTTATCCCAAGTCTTCCTCTCTTCCCCAGCCAGGAAAATTTAACTTCCAATGCTCTGATTCAGACCGCACACCTTTCAGACCAGGCAAGTCATTTCAGATCTGTGTTTCTAAAGCATCCTTTATAACAGAGCCCAAAGCATGTATTTGCCAACACCCCGTTACTAAGCGCTACTAAAACTGGTGCCAGGAGAAGGCAGTGATGACAGAGGCTGTTTTCATCAAGTCTAAAGCCTTGTGCAAAACACCATGTCTTTGCACTGCATGACCACTTAGTAAATACTAAACAGCTTCACAGCAAATTTAAACTTCAGTGAATCCTTCACAAAAAAGCGGACTCCAAGTTAGTGCACTGCTAACTACTTACTGACATCCTGAGTCCTGCCTGAATGTTTCAAACCAAATCTCAGCGTCATCAGAAGTATCCTACTGCCACTCAAACCTGAGGCACAACTTCGAGGGTTTGGGAACAGCGTAAGTGTGGGCATGAATTCAGGGACCATGGGACAGCTATGAGGGACACAGTCAGCTGAGACGCAGTCATCAAACATTAAATATTTACTATTTGCTCTCTAAGGTCTGAAATTTTACTCATGCTTTCATTTCCTTTCCAGATCTCAACTTTCCTGGCTGTGTCTTGCTGCTTAGGACACACTGCTGTAGCAGAATCTATTAGTGGCAACTTGAATTTGTCGAAGTAATGTAACAAGTCTGATAATGAAATTACTTCAGGTTTCACTCACGCAAAGCATGTGGAACTTGCACACCAAGGTCTTCCCGGTAGCTTCATCAAAACCACTCTGCAAGTTCCAGGAGTAAAGCAAAATTTCGACCCGCGGCAGCTAAACACAGCCTTTGAAGCCTCAGACAGCTTTCTTGCACACACTGCTATCACTTTAGGAATTTTATCATGTCTGTTCAATTCTAGACATGATAAATAAAAGGATAAAACTCAAGTATATGTAAGCCCTGTTGCCACTGTGACCTCCTGAAGTGCATCAATGTTTCCCTGGAGCTCAAAACAGGGGGAAAAAAAAACCAACAAACCTCATAGTCCTTAAGTCAGGATGGCTACAAACAGCTACAGCTGGAGATTCCCACCAAGCTGCAGTGGTGTCACCATGGCCGGGAGGAGGAAATCCCCACACACCCTTCAGCTGAAAGCTCATACGTTGGCAAGCCGCAACCTTGAGTGTCCAGAAATACATAAAAGAGACTAAAATATGATGTTGAACTACACACAGGCTGTTAGGAAGGTAACTGCTGTTCATTGGGATTTTGATGCCCATGAGGTCATTGTAAAAATAAGCCTGTTTAAGACCCAGCAATGAAACAAATGTAAAGAAATGGCACTTAGGCTCAGGTTAGCCTTTTCCACTAGCGATTAAGCAGTTGCCATGGAAATGAAGCTGATCGTGTCTGACCTATTTTTCCTATATGTGGTGGTCATCGTGTGAAGTATTACTTCCTGCTGTGGCATTTTGCCTTGATAAATATCTAAACTGGAAATAAAAAGATCAGGTTTTTAACTACTCAGGCATATACAACTCCCCATTTTGGGGTGGGGTTTTTCTTCCCATCAAGGCTACTGACTGCAAAACTTCCAGCTATATTTATTTAACAGTCAATTTTTAAAGTGTGGTTTACATTTTTTAACTTTATTTGAAATGTGAAGTCATAGGAAAAATGTGCCACTAGTTTGAAGCCAAAGAAATGTTCATTAATGCAAGAAAAAAAATGAGATTGAAAAAGGAAGACAGCAATGTGATACAAAACCACTATACACCATGCATCTACTAGAAAGCAAAACAAAGGTGGTGGGTACAAATCCTGTTAAGAAAGTAGCATTTTTTTATTCAAGAGGTCTACCCAACACTGGCTGAGTAATCAGTATACCCATTTTGATCTGCCACCACTCTCCTCTGTGGCTGGGTGTGGCAGTCGGGCAGGCATTTCATAGAATCATATAATGGTTTAGGTTGGAAGGGACCTTAAAGATCATCTAGTTCCAAGCCCCCTGCCATGGGCAAGGACACCTCCCACTAGACCAGGTTGCTCAAAGCCCCATCCAACCTGGCCTTGAACACCTCCAGGGATGGGGCAGCCACAGCTTCCCTGAGCAACCTGGGCCAGCGTCTCACCACCCTCACAGTGAAAAATTTCTTCCTGAGATCTAATCTCAATCTCCCCTCTTCCAGTTTGAAGCCATCACCCCTCGTCCTATCACTACACGGCCTGGTAAAAAGTCCCTCTCCAGCTTTCTTGTAGACCCCTTCAGATACTGGAAGGCTGCTCTAAGGTCTCCCCAGAGCCTTGTCTTCTCCAGGCTGAACAACCCCAACTCTCTCAGCCTGTCCTCATAGCTGATCATCTTTGTGGCCCTCTTCTGGACCCGCTCCAACAGGTCCATGTCCTTCTTACACTGGGGTCTCCAGAGCTGGACACAGTACTCCACGTGGGGTCTCACCAGAGCAGAGTAGAGGGGCAGAATCCCCTCCCTCGCCCTGCTGGCCACGCTGCTTTTGATGCAGCCCAGGATGAAGTTGGCCTTCTGGGCTACCAGCGCACATTGCTGGCTCATGTTGAGCTCATCTACCAATTTCCCTTTATCTTGAACCAGCTACTGCTCTAAGCTAGTTCATGGCTATCCTACCTGCTGTCAGATTGCATTTAATTCCACTCTGCCTAGTGCCAGTTGTCCAACCACAATGCCAAAACACCAACAACTCCCAAACTGGCCCATGAGATTCCTCCTGCAGTCTTTCTACAACAGTATCCTCAAACAAACATATACTTCAACATGTCCTACTCTCGACGACAGACATCCCCTCCACCTTTCCGGTGACCTGTCCTGACCTGCACCATCTTTCCAGGAAAGGTATCTGCTCTCATGTCCAGCCCGAACCTCCATAACCTCAACCCATGGCCGTTGTCCCTTGTTTTATCCCTTGTCAGTACCAAGAAGAGTTTGACTCCATACCTTTGAAACTGCCTCTGCAGTAGTGGGAGACCGCTCTTAAATCCCCCCTTAGCCCTCTCTGTGTCAATCTTAAGAGGCTTATCTGGGGACCAAAACACACTGCTTCAGGTGTGGCCTCTCCAGCACTGAGTAGAGGGACTAAATGCTAACCCTGACCTGCCAGCCATGCTCTTCGTAATGGACTAATCATGATGACAGTACACTGTTGGACTCTACTCAACGTGGTCCCCACTGTATGGCGCAGGTCCTTTCCTATAGACCTCCGATCCAGACAGTCAGTCCCCAGCCTCTGCTGATGCATGGGGTTATTCCACCCCAAGAACAAAACCTCTAGCCTGTACTCCATGTTCAGTTTCATGAGGTTGATTTTGACCCAACAGACAAATTTCTCAAGGTCCCTCTCAAATGAAGGTCCACTCTTTGGCTTGGCACCAACAGGCCCTTTCCCCTAATTTACCCCTGGATGCACATTTGCTGAAGATGACTCTGTCCCACCATCCAGGCTGTCAACGAAGACGTGGATTATCTGCCCCAGTGTCAGCCCCTGACATACTGTGCTTTTGACTGGCACCAGCTAAACATCGAAGCTGTTAATTACCTCTCTCCAGGCCCGACAGTCCTGCCAACTTTCAACCCATCTAACCATCCGTGCACCAGCCCATTCGTCCTCAGCTTCCAAATGACAAAGCTGCAGGCAACAGTGTCAAAAGCCTTTCTAAACCCAAAACAAATGACATCCGCTGCTCCCTCCTCATCCATGTAGTCATTTCATCGTGCAAGGAATCCATCACCAAGAGACCAGAAATTTCTTTCATTATTTCTGAAATATTCAGTCAACAAATTATTCAGCCCTAAAGCTGCATTTTTCATCAAATAAACGGTTCACCAAAATGCTTTGCTTGGTATTGTGTATTTGCAGGCAAACACTGATTTTTCATTAGGATCAAAAGACAGTTTAGATACACAGTTTTCAAACACGAAGCCTAAGATATCCTTCTAGTAATTAGTCTGTACTCAAACTTTTCCACCAGCTGTGGAAAAAAAGGCACTTTTTCTACTAGTTTCTCTGCCCAACGTTGCACATATTTTAAGCATTTCCGTTTGCATAGAGAAGCATGGTTTCCCTGGAGCCCGCTAGTAATTCTCTGAAAGTTTTGTTTTCGCCAGAGACCTCAGCTGGTTTTCCAATTACCAACTCAAGATGATGAACAGTTTTGCACAGAGAAAAAGTACCAGCAAAGATAACCCAAAGGCATGACTGACCCTGGCCAGACCCAACGCTTGCATATGAGCACTGGGAACAGCGTTTCTCTGCCATGGACTTTCACAGTTAATAAAACAAATTTGATGAAAAACACTAGGATTCATTTAATGTGACTGGTCCACTGCCTCTTTAACTATCACTTTGGACCAAAAGAGAAAAAGCAATAATGGATTGACACCGATTTCTGGAAGCCATGTTGGATACAGAATAACTAAGGAAGAACATCGAGGGTGTTACTTGTAGCCCAGTTCTCAATCTCTGTTGGTTTAGGGTGCAGGTTGATAGACTGTTCACTCCAACGCAAGCATCTCTAAAGCTGCCTCATTTGGGCAAATGAGAGCACAATATTTATCAGCGTCATCAAAGTACCCAGCTTTGTTTGTAGATGAACATGCTTAAGCAATTGTAATTGAAAATCTGTTAAATAATTTAAGGCACATAAAAATGTTATTTACTCCTAAGTCTTCTAACAAGCGGAGGGCTTCCATATGTGATCAAATACATTGCTGTGAAATCCAGGCATTTCTTCTTAGAAGAGGGGGGAAAAAAGATAGGAAAGCCTGTAACCTGTCAAGAAATTCTCAGGTTACTCACTCATTTGAAAAATAATAATAATAAAAATAAAGATAATAAACCTCCTTTCACGTAGGACCTGATATATGTTAATATCTGATTATCCGCTGAGCAAAAGGAAGTGAAGTTTGAAAGCCTCCAACTGCATTTCTACCAGCATAAAAAAGTTTTGGAGTGGCTGCTCCTGAGCAGGCAGGTCTCACTTTGCCTGGTCAAAAAGCAAAATATTTTAAAGCAGACACCTGGCACCTTCTCCTGAGCATTGCTGAACGACTTCTTTGAGGACAGCAGACCGTCAGATGCTTTGGTAGGTATCTATTTGTAATTTGAACATTAAAATAGACACAATAATAGGGACTGTCTGGTGCGATAACGTGTTGGATAGGTGGATAAATGTTTTTTTATGAGAAATGCCAGACACAAGAACAAGCTCTGAAATGTTTGTGACTATCAAATGGCTGCACACCAACCAAAGGCTCCAAAACCAGCTTTGGGGCCTATGAGGGAAGAGAGTTAAATGGATCATAAGAAACTTATTCTTGAAAAAGAAGGTTAAGAAACAGACCTGGGTCTTCACATCTATCATGCTGGTTTTGCTTTTCACCCAGCAAGGTGAGTCTACCTTGCTGAGACTTTGAGAACAGTCAGATGCAATACCCTCTCCTAAATCTGTTGTGTTTGTGTTTTCACTTTGATTTCCAACCCACTGATTAATGGATTAATAATCTGATACTGATCACTTAAAAGGAGCTGAAGGGCTTTGACCTCTTTGGATGGGAGCTCTGGACACTTGGCCCAATTCAGTCACCCTGGTCAAACCATGAGCGATGTTACGCATGGGCACACGGGCAACATGATGAACAGGGAACATTTGTGGCTATAAAAGATAGATAAATGGACGAGCATCACACCCTTTGCTATTTTCTACACTGCCAGTAAATCGTATCAGTATTGTTTTAGAAATCAATGAGTAAAGACTATTGTATTCTGCCTGCATAAAGGACGCAGGACTAAGTTTTCTGTGATTCATCCTAAACTTTAAAACTAGTATCAATACATGCATGAATTGTTCTCAATGGATATCGGTTCAATTACAAATAGCAGATTAGTAAATCATAAAAGTCAGATAATAAACCATATACTCTGATTCCTGATGCAACACTTCGACTTTGGACTCTTTGAACTAATTGCCTAAAACAGAATGCAATTTTTAGAAAAATATAAAACTTGATTTTGAAATGAATGATACAATCCATCATAATCTTTTTCATATTGTTTCAGTAGTTAAGAATTACCTTTGTCATAGCACCAAGCTTATTGTTATCTGGGCTCAACTTCTGGCCACATTCCTTCCTTTTTTAAGGGCCTTTTATTAAACACTTTTCCCTGCAAAGATTCCCTGTGGCCGTGTTACTCCACTGTCTTCTCTAGGTTAGACTAGATGTGCTGAGCTCTTTGTGTCCCTCAGTAGCAGGCATCTTTTCCAACCCCATACTAGCTCCCGTGGGTCTTCTCTCAACTCTATGCAATGTACCTGTCTGTGTCCCTCCTGAATTACGGACACCTGAGTTGGGCGAGACCTTGCAGCTGCAGAGAGCACAACATACGCAAGCTCATGCAACTGTCCTGGCTTTCACTGTCGGTCCAAGGACTTCTTCAATCTTTTTTGGCCTAGCATTGCGTTAGTTTCCTTTCCAGCCACAGATGCAGACCCTCCAACCCTCTTCTAAGCTGGCTTTCAGCTGCTTCTTACCAGGTCAACCTCCTCACAGGTGTCTGATTACAGAATGTCAATGCTTCCACATTTATCATCCAGATTTGTTTCCACAATAAAAGACCAGAAAAATTTTTCCCAAGGCTTACTTCTCACAAGCCCACTGTTTCTCACCATCCTATCATCTTCTTTTATGATTGGAATCCCATTTCAGTTGCTATATATTTTGTCCAAGACCAGCATCAGCCTATTTAATCAACACCATCCTGACATAAACTCTGTCTTCCACTTCTGAAACCTCTGAGCTGTTGAAAGATTCATTAAAATCAGTGTTAATGACCAAAAACTCAACCTCAACAACTCTTAAAATAATTCCTTGATGCAAGCTACCTAGACTTGTTGGTTTTAAAATAATTCTAACAGCTGTTGAACTTCATCCACATGCTGAACAGTTGGATTACTGCATATTTCCACCATTTCCAGTTCATTTTTCTTTCCTTAGACAGCATTACCATTTCCACACCTCACAACCCAGAGTGGGATCAATATTATGATGACTGTTAGTTTTTTCCTCTTGCATGGCCCTTGGCACTATTAGTTCTGTATTTTTTCTCATATGCTTTTGCTTCTTTTATCACATCTATACTTTTCTAGAGTTCCTACTTCATCACCGCTACCCTTCCTTAGATATCCCAAAAGACAGAGTCATTAATGTCAGTATACTTCAGCAGCTGCCTGTTGACTTAAGTATCTCCTAAATACCGCATTTCATCTCAGTGCTGTTTTGTCTTCTGTCTCTTCCGCTCTTTTGGTATAGGATCCCAAACTGGGACTATCCCCAACTGGATTCTTTGGACAGCTGAATACCTTTGGGAGCCCACAGGTGGTTTTGGTTCAGATTGGGTTGAACTGTCACCATATACTGCTTCACCTGCATGCCACCACACTGGTCAAGTATCAGGGTACCTTCTAGCTCCCACAACGACATCAGGGATATCTTCTACTTTACAGGATCAGAGACTGTCTTTTCCCATCTCTCTACACCTCTGCTCTACTTAATCAATCCATGTGCTACAAGTCAGACCTGCCACGCATCATTGCTCATCTTGAAACGAAACATAAAGGTGAAGCATAAACGGTGCTCTGAAAAGCCTCCAAAATGTCTCATCTTTCACAACTCATCACAGTTCGTCCATCTTTAATGCTTTAATACCAAGCATCATTGTTCAGCTCTATTCTGCCACAACTAGGGGGTGAACAACTAACCTGGGCATTTTAAATAGCTGATAGATCAAAGGCCCAGAGATTATCACCATACAGCATCTGCTAAATAACCACCTAACAAGTCTTGCCTGGTTATTCTGGGCTGCCTCCTCAGCTCACCTCTTGTAAGGGAAACCTCAACAAAGCCATCCAAGGCTATTTCGCATGTAGCTAAGTGCTGCAGATCTCGACTCGGAGACCATGGTACCTTTCCAGAGTCTTAAATTTTAAGTCATACTATATTGTGATCAGAATAAAATAACCTTAATATCTAATGATTTCATCTGCTTTAATATTTGCAGTATAACCCCAAATCTTAATCTGTTTTAGCAAGCAATGGAAAACCATCTTCTTGGTATATACAGCCACAAAGATCCACATAACATTACAATACAAAACATTAATTTAGTAAGGATGAATTACTTCAAACGAACCCTAAAACCTTAATAAATCTCCAGTTATGCCTAACGTTCTGCACTGAGCTGTGAAGGGCTTAATTTCTTCGGTGCTGCAGAAAACACAAACACCTAAGTCATTTCTCAGGCCGGTTTGCACCGGAGCTCAGGAAGCCACTGTCTTCTGAATCATGACAGCAACTAATAGTTAGGCAGCGAGCCAGGATTGGTTTTGACCTGATGCAAAATTACCGACAAGAGTTTTCTTTCTCCAAACAGGCAGGATGTCAGATATAACCATCCCTGATGGCTCTGAAGCACTACTGTGACAAGAGAGGACCAGATTCTGGTCCCATTTCTATCAGTATAAAACCACACTAACACTTGGTTTACCAGTAACTACATCCTGTTGATTGATCTGTACCTGAGATCACACTCTACAGGTGTTGAAAAGTAAAACGTGATTATCATCATGGGAAGAAAGGATAACTGATGACAAAAAAGACGGCATTTACCCTAAAAAAGAAGGTACTTGGAAATTAAAAATAAAAAGTAAAAATAAAAGAACGTGTACAAAACATCACCAAGAAAAGCTCTTCTGTTAACTAATCATACAGAATGGATTAATTCATTGATAGTCGTGGCCTTATTCTGGCTCGACTTGAGTTTTTTGCCTCCTCTGCCTTCCCCACGGACACTGACCCCTTTGCCAGTTTGCTTCCCACAGCTGCTTGGCTGGTTATCTTCAGCAAGTTTTACAAAAGAGAAGCACAGCCCCATCATTGCCTTTTTTTTTTAACCTCAGTGAAAACTGCAATAAAACCATTTGGAGCTGCTGTAGGATAGCGTTTGAAATTATTTTTCTTCTTAAACTAAAGTATGAGACACTCCATCGGTCTTCCTGAAAGCATCTGCTATGTGAGGCTTGCCATATAACGAATAAGGGTATTTTGACTGCTCTGAATCATGACATTTCTTTAGTTCTCAACTGCTTCTTGGGTTTTTTCTGCTCATTTAAAAAAACCAAAACATTCTCTCTTCCAACTTAGGTAGAAGGATTGCTGTCTCAGCTGAATTCTTTTTTTGTTGTTGTGTTTTACCCCTGCAACAGTGAGTCTTCATGCATGAGCTTTCCTACCTTCTTTCTATGCAAGGTTACAAACCTTCACTGCCATCACCTTTTAACATTTAACGGTGAACGGATTGTCTTTCTCTTTTCTTTCTATTCAAGTAAGCTTTCAGAGCCCAAATGGCTATGCGTTGACCTGCAGAATAGATTTTATCTGGACGATGTTGACTTGGAACCACTACAATAGAATAACCTAAAAGGAGAAGGTAGCGATTCAAAACAAAATAAGATCTTGTGTCTATTGAAATTATGAGTGCATCTTTGAAGGTGTTTTTCCTTACTGATAAAAGTCATTATGGGGGGAAAAATGTGGCTTTGTTCTCCTTTGAAATGTAAAGACGTTATCTCCTGTAGCACAGCAATCCTACCAGCAAATTAAGATTTTACCTCACCAAAACTCTGAGTTGAATGAAAAAAACACGGGCAAGGAAAGCCAAACGCTTCAAATCCCTCACCATCTGCAGATGTCTTATTACCACTACCACCGGTGGCCTCCATCGCACAGCCCACAGTTTCCATCTCTCCACCCCCTGGTCCCTGTAGCCGGCTGTTTCCCACTCAACATATCAATTCATCATTTCTGCAAAGCCCTAAATTGCCCCACGGATGGATGTTGGGAGCAAAGTCACTGTCTGTCACCTGCCTTGGGTAAATTATTTACTGCTAAATTGCAGATCGGCAGCGGTAAGTGGCAAAAGGGAAATCACAGCACACCCCATCGAGACTCGCTTCAGTGTGCAAAGGAATAGTCTGTGCAAAGACTTTAGATTCGACAGAAAGAAGAAATGTTCTATGCTGAGGGTGGTTAGACACTGGCCCAGGTTGCCCAGAGATGTGGTAGATGCCCCATTCCTGGAAATATTCACGGTCAGATTGGATGAGGCTCTGAGCAACCGGGTCTAGTGATATGTCCCTGCCCATGGCATGGGGGTTGGAATAGATGATCATCAAAGGTCCCTTCCAACCTAAACCATTCTATGAATCTAAGATTCAATGACATTAAAATGAGATATAGACTTATTCCCATTTGTATTAATCCACATTTCAAATACACCAGACACCAAGACCAATGCTATCTCCAGAGTGGTGCAGGGCCTGCTGTCTTCAATCCACTTAATGCCCTTAATCTGGTTATTGCAGCTGCCTTGATCGAAATGCTCCCATGTTAAAAAAAAACCCAACAACAATTATTCCTCCCCCTTCCTCGTGCTCTGAATCAACAGGAATATGAGACTTTCGCCTTCTCGTCACTTCTGCTCCCTTCTCCTTGTGGTGCATTGCCTCCAATAAAGATTTTCCTTAGATTAAACCATACTAGGTCAAAATTAAACTTTAAAAATATCTGCCCCAGCCCTTTCATATGCATTAACAGCATTCACAAGGGATTATGGAGGCTAGATTGTGGCTACTAAAATAATTCATTACAAAAAGTATTTTAAAAAAATCTGGCCTTCTCTCCACCGAAAGATGAGAAAGACTATTTTTGTTGTTAAATGGCAAAAGAAAATTGACAGTTTGATACCATGGCACATCATTTCAGTTCTGCTTCAGCGCCTGCCTGTGCACCATGGTGTGGTGAAACCACCTCCTCACGCTCAGCCGCCTGCAAACAGAAACTTCCTTTGAGATATCCTCAAGTGTCCCCAGCACAAACTGAATTTAAAGCAATGCCGTAAAAACCAAACAGACCAGACAGACAAGATTTTGTCCGATTGCCAAAGCTGAAACACATCTTTGTTTTCCACACAGGGCTTCTGGAATACCACAAAACCCATATTGCAAGCTGTCTTTATACTTTACGTGTGAGTCCAGGAGGTGCAAGGACCTCCTGAGAGCTCCTGTGGGTGCACCAGGTATCTTCACCATCTGCACCCTTTCACGCAGCTTCTCACCTCAAACCATCCCTGAATCCTTCCCACGCCTGCCCAAGGAAATACAACAGCCTTTTCCTTCTTTCTACCTTTAGGCCATCCCCAGCTTGCTTCCTGACATCTTATTTACTCTCCCATTTGCATCCCGGAGGCTGCTGCTGTCCTCCCTGCTGTGGTAACTCATTAACGCTCCTCCCTGCTGTGTCCAGCTCTGCCAACTGCCTGGCTCCAACTCTCTGTTGCTCCCTCTTGCTCTTACCCAGGGGGGCTCGGCGATCCTTGGCAGCCCAGTAGCTGCACCCTGTTGACACACACATGGATTCACGGCACTCTGCATGAATTACAGCCTGGGATGTGGCTCTCTGCACTCCAATTTGTTGTCAACAGTGAGAAATCCAAGCTGAGAAATACAAAGCTAGCAGTGGTACGCGTGGCTTTCTAAAATGTCTGTTTTCCCCAATGCTGGCTATAACACATGATTTATCTAACTAAAATGCAAAAGACTAAAGTTTTGGTCTTGCAAACCCTCTCAAGTCATCTTAGCCTTTCCCACTAAAGCTCCAAATATAAATCCCTGTAGCTTCTCATAGCATGGTGAGTTTAACATGACCTTCAGAGAGCCAAGGGCTAAGCTGTACTTCCATCTCATCCTAAAAAAAACCCAAGAAACCCAACTAAAAGGGACAGAATATAGAATTTTTTTTTTCTTTGTTGCATACAAGTATGAATGAATTCTTCATTTTGAGGATCAGTGAGGAGTCCTGTAACACCATTAAACCTTCCTGCACTAATTGTGCTCAAAGTTGAGTTGATAGTCAGTCTTGCCTATCCTTTTGCTTTCAGTTATGAAAAGAGGATATTTTTAACCCTCACTGTGGACTCAAGGTGGCTGTAGACTTCAGCCAAGAATGAACTAGGTGGAGGTCTCCTCTGAAAGAGCCCCCATTTTTTCCAGGTGCCCTCTTCAAAGCTGGACCCTTCTTGTGATGTGGAAAGAGTCCAGCAACTTACACCTTCCAGCTAAAATTGCCACATAATAGACGTGCTCTAATGCAGATCAGTCATTTAATCTTCCCTCTCTTAGCAGGCCTGTGGGGTTCATGAAGTGTAAGGCCATACAAGGAACAGTGCCTCTTAAGAGAGAAAGGAAGATACAACTTGACAGCTCTGCAAATTGGAGTAAAATGGTGGGTGGCTTATGATCCGCCTCACTTGAGTTATGCTAACAGGAAAGAGAGGGCTGAAAAATGTCACGTGTGACTGCTTCAGAAGAAAGAAACGATTCAGAGCTTTCCACAGACAGGAGTCAGAAAGCCACCTCAGATGCAAAGCAGCCAAATTCTGTATCTATTACCTCTCCCTGGTTTTACTCTTTCCTGGGCTTCTTACCAGGGTAGGTGTGGGGCACAGTAGGGGAAGGTAAGCTAATTTTCAAGTTTCATCTTCTCATCTACAGCTCTTGGGAGATGCTGCTTGGATGTTTCCAGTCTTCCTGGCTCCATCTGGTAGACCACAATCTGGACATAAGCTTTCTTGTCACTGTATCAATAGCACAGTTCATGGATCGCAGGTTTGATCTGTTGTTCATCAGGCTGGACAGCAACAGTGAAGGTAAAAGTGGAGTAACTTGACAGAATTCTTGGCTGCCTCTGAGGTCAGACAGAACCTGATCATGACATAACAGTCCAGCTTGCTCCCCCTAGAGACACTCCTTGAACTGTCTTTGAAAATCTGGACATCCTAAAGGTGAGTGATGGCCAGATCTTGTGGTTGTGAACACCCTTCAAGATGATGCTCTTGGCCTTCAACGTCTTGGACTGCACACCCATCCTAGTGGGGATGGTCCTCTCCATTTTGTCCTTGAGCAACACCTTGGGATGAAAAGGACACTGGTCTAGACGGGCTCCCGGTTTGAACCAGTACATCTGTTCTTATATTTAGCTTTGCATTGAGAACAGATGCATTTATTTGCCTTACGGAAATAATTTCCCTTTTCCGCTTTCTCTGCTATCCCCTCTGTTTGCTTTGCCTACGTTCCAGTACTCCACAAAAGTTGTCTTCTTTAAGGCAAAGTTCGCTTTGCAGATTTAGTCAGCTGAAACAATCTTAACGTAAATACTCCACCAATTTACCATTGATCTCCAACTCGCTTTTTCCAAAGTCTCTACTGCCTTTGCCTCACTCTCTTAATTTATCTCCCACTTCTATCCAGTATAATTTCACCCTAAGATGCACTTTGGGAAACATTTAATACGAAACCACAGGCAATCTTTAAAGACACAGTTATTTAATAAAGCTTCACACATTTTTATATTTGCTTTCTTCTCACTGACAAATGACTGGTACGAAATGCAAAGCCATCACTCTAAAATCATCAAGCTACTCACACTGACCAATTTCCGTACGTGTCACCGTACTTAAATATGTGGCTACACACAAAAAACTTTACCAGCTTAATTCCCCACCCAGATAAGCCACGAGTGCATAAACTCCCATTTCTTAGACATACTCAGCTCAGTTCTGCCATGTCTGTCCAGATCAAAACTTCCCACTTAAGCCAATTTGGAGTTGGATAAAACTGTCAATGAGACTCTAGATCAAGCCAGAGCGCTACAACAAAACAGCAAAGGCTGAAGAATGGGCATTTTCTCAGCCAGATTAAAGTTTTTGACATTAAGTTAAAAGCTCGGGCTAGCAAGATACTTTAATTTTCTTTCTATTAGCACTATTGAATTTTTATTTATAAGATTCAAGATTGTGTGCGTATGTGCGAACTTCCTTCAAATTTCCACTCCTAAAGGTAGATCCTGCCTCCGAGGTGACACAGAGTATTCATCATTTGTTCTGATCTGTTCCAGGGTTTTGGATGAATCAGAGTTTACACTGTGAACCGGAACACAAGGCCTCTTTTTATGGAACATTTAGGAAGTTTTTTGTAAAAAAATACAATATTTACTCTTCCAGGACATTCTGGTCTTTTTGAAGAGTGGATATTTTTACCCCTTCTTAAAACTTTTATGATTTCACAGGAAATTATTACACTTGCCACAACACAAGGCTTTTCCCTCTCTTCTATTTCCTGGACAAATTTATTTTATAAATAACGGTTTCCTTAACTGAAATATTCTGATCTTGCTTGAAGGAAATTATTTTTAGCACAGGCATGAGAAGAAAATAACTATAATATTGTAACAATGAACATTGCATTGAGGTGCACAGTGGATTTTAGCATAGCTGTAACCTCCACTGCAGAATGATGCTTTTTCTTGCTTGTATAAGAGCAAATATATTCAATGATACACAGAAAGCACTAAGTTGGGTAAAAACTACAGACAAAATGTTCACCAAAAAAACCCCTATGCCATAAGGGGTTACTAAATCTACAGAACAATGTTGTATTTTAACTTTTTACTGTTATCTGCACTACGAACTGGCTTGATCTAGCATTGTTTTAGCCACATAACGTGCTACCAAAAATTTGTGTTTCAAAGGGAATCGTTACTATGATTTGTCATTCAGCATATACACAGGGATCAAAAAATAGCCTGGATTTTCCATTCCTTGCTTGAAGTAGGTGTTGCTAGGGAATTAGGCCATCTTTTGATCACTTCAAGGATCATCCCTTGATTTTACCAGCAGCAGAAAGGGATACACAGACTGTTTCCTCATAAATACTATGAAAAAGAGGATGTTCACCTGCTCCTTTCTCCAGTATATTGCAGTTGATTTATATGTCAGAAGAGTTATCTCAAGTTTTATAAGCCCATGAAAACTATGTACTACTATTCCTTGGAGCAAACCAGGAGACAGCTTTCTGGCCCAGGACCCATTAGGAAGGTAGACCTGGATTTCTTAACCAGAAAATGTACTTTTTACGGTTTTCTGATGGCATTCAGAAGAAAGGACTGGACAATACACACTCTGGCCATAAAAGGGTGAAACTAAGGAAAGAGTAGCTGACCTGTGTCATCAATATGTTCCTTCTGTGGAAAAACACAGCAAAACCACAACACTAGTTGTGGGATAATATTTCACCTAAGGACTACAAGGAGCCCCGTGATACCAGTGCTCAGACTACACTTACTTTCAGCAAAGTAAGTGAGAATACATGAATAGTCCTATTTCACCCAAAACCCCCAATTTCTACTGTATTTTGTTCATAGGTGAAAATATGTTATTGAAGACAATGACCACTACGTTATTGTGATTAATAAGATTAGAAAGGGTAACTTTTTTAGACAATGTCAGCAGAAAATAATGCTGTCCAACCCCACTGATTTTTCTGTGGACAAGTACCATTTAAACCTTTGTTTCTACTTCATTTGTTTTCTTAACAAGAGCATTTTCATTCACTTATTAATATAGGAAAGAAAAAAAGAAGAACAAAGAATAAGGTCAACAATTGACATACTTCTTGTTTTCAAGACTTAACCTATTTTTTCCTTAAAAAGATTTAGAAGGAAAGCATCCTTAAAAATGAGCATTTAATGTAATAGATGGGATTTAAGTTGAGCTTGAGATACCTATTGATGCACAGAGCCCAACTGGAAGACATGATGGGTAGATATCATTTTGTAATGACCTTCCTACAGCTATCTGCCCCACGGTACAATTGTTGTCTAGGTAGAAATCTTTTCCTAGGTTCAAACTGTAAGATTTAGAGCAAAAAAATATTTGCTTGCCTTAGGCCTTTCTAACGAGCATTAATATGCGGCTTGACACACTGTAATAGGCTGTGTCCAAGAAGCTCAGACACAGCATGAGAAAACGCTTCTCGGTTTCTTCCTCACACTATTTGCTTTAAAATTAAAGCCGGGCAGGCTCTGTGGAACCTGCATCTAAATTAAGCTTGACAATCTGCTAGAAAATCTCTATTAAAGCCCAAAGCTTAAGAGCTTAATGTGTGCATAGTTTCTGCTTTGAAAGAGTGCCAGAAGCTCTAACCCCCAGAACTGATCTTAAATTCATTTTTTAGTTTCATTCACCAGCACCCAAGAAAGGCCAATGCTTGTTAATGTTTGAATTTACGATTTTTTTAAACCCTTTCAGTATGGCAACAGGTTTTGTTTTCTCTTGTGAGTTTGCTTGTTAATAATCATAAACTGAGACACCTGGAAAAAGCTAGACTTTGGTGACTACACTTCCATGTCATCTCTGAGCAGCAGAACATCTCCATGGAGCTCCTGGTCTTCTCCAGGGAAACACCTTGTCCTCATCAGAGGTCATGCTACCTTGCCAATTATTTTAGTTTCATTATTTTATTATTATTATTTGTATTCACGACTGAAAAATAATCACAGGTGAAACTCTTGGCCACAAGAAGAGGCCAGGAGGTGGGATGTTAACCCAGCCAAGAACCAGTGTAGTGAGTTAGACAGGTCTCTGCTCCCATATCTAAGCAACTAACACTGCCTGAGCTTCAAGTCATTCCTCATCCCTGGTCCTGGCTGAGCTGCGGTACAGCCACGCTCGTGCCCAGGGTATCAGTCCCATGGGATCACCATCCTGGCTCCACTTGCCCTGACCCATCCCTAAAGCCCTGCCTGCAGATCCACAGGACTGCGGTCACTCTGTGGGACAGTCCAATTTTGTGACTCCCCAACAATATCACCACAGAGATTTAGTTAGTATAGATACATATTTATATATCATATATATTAAATAATGGCTATTTATATCTATTATTATTATTATTATTATTATTATGTATTTTCTAAGTCACTTTTTCTTTCAATACTAAGTGGAGAAAAACTAATTTAAAGTTGAATGAATACAGGCTACTCCTTGAGTTTTTGTTACTGACTGCCCAAGTGAATGTACTATGCATGTTTTTCCAATTTTAGAAGTCTTATGTTTGAAAACGCATAGAAAAAAAAAAGCAGGTCAGAAACAAAAGTAGATCAAGCACATGACACAGCAGGGTTAAAATTAGTACGCCCACATTAGGGAGACCTGGTACCTGTCATCTGATACGGCTGTGTGGGATTAATTTTTCATCCAAAACATACTTTTAAATGGGGTTTATCATTACTCAGGTCACTAGTTTGCAAACTGTAAGATCTTCTAGATCTTACAAGAGCACATTTACCCAAAAACCCCTCTTTGGAAAAAAGAAGTAATCTCTGGAAACAAAGCAATAATTGCTAAAGTGTTTCCCTAAGTTGAACATTAGCCGTATCCAAAAGAAAAAAGCAATTAATCAAGTCCAGCTTCACCTTGGAGAGAGGTGAATAGGAGCCAAAATCTGAAGGATTTTGATCATATCCCCATCTGCCATCAAGAGAAATCATCTCTCAGGTATAATTTTACCCCTTGTCCCACTTCTGCACAGTGAGGGGTTGTCGATTCGGGGGGTAAATGATGCAAGCAGGGAACGTTTTGATCTGGAACAAGCCCAGTGTAATCACACCTTGGTAATGATGGGATTACTTACAGCATCACATTCACTTGGGCCATTTTATTCTCTAGGATTTAATGACATTAGGCTTCTATTTGGGATTATTTTGCCAACAGGAAACATAGGCTGTTCTTTACCGCTGTGGCACACTTGAATTACTGAGATATTAGACATCGCTTTGGTAAGGAGGATTTGTTTCAGTTTGAGACAGCAGCATGAACCAAAGGAAAGTTTGAGAGTCAAATTTAAGTGGTGAAAGACTTGGCTTTATGTCTTGTTAACTTCTTGAAGCCATACTTACCACAACCTACAGCTTTCGCTTCTCTAGAAACTTGCATTTTACCTCTAGAAGCACAAGAACACACTTTGACTGGGCTTGCTTCTTTTCATAGCGGTTTACAGACCAGATTTTTCTCTAGGGTGAGCGTTTTTTTGCTTTAATGGGTATTTTCTTTAATAAGGTACGCTTTGAATGACTCATATTAAAGCTTTTTCTCTTACACCTTGGCTGCGTGACTCTTTGCCAATGAATAACTCACAACGGGAAGAAAACTAAACCGTGGCAAGATTCCTCCTGGGGCTGGAGGATATGGCTTACAGGTGGTTAAAGAGCAAAGCAAAAAAAAAAAAAAAAAAAAAAAAAAAAAGAAAAGGAAAAAAAAAAAAAGCTACTTTCACGGCTGCTCGCCCGGCGCTCGGGGCTGGGGCTGCTTTATTTAGGATGATTTTAGAACAAAGCCGTTAAGAAAAAGAGCAACCGTCCTCCTCCTCCTCCTCCTCCTTCTCCCAAGCTCTTGACATCATCTCGGGGAAAACCGAGCCCGCGCCCCTCAGCCATCGCCTGCGCGTCCCTGTGTGTGTGTGTGTGTGTGTGTGAGTGTGTGTGTGTGAGTGTGAGTGTGAGTGTGTGTGTGAGTGTGTGTGCCCGCTCCGCCGCGGCACGGGAGGCGGGAGCTCGCCCCGGCCCGCCGCGGGGAGCGGGTTAACCCCCTCGGCGCCGCCTTGCCCGGGAGAAGCCGCGGGGCTCCCCCGGCGCGGCTCTTTCTCGCCTCCCCCGGGCTTGGCCACGCCCCGGCCGCCGAGAGGGGCCGGGCGGGCCGGCGGCGCCCCCTCAGGGACAGCAGGGACCGTTCTCGAGCCGAGCAGCGGGTAACGGCCGGCACAGGGCGGGCTGCACCGGCCCGGCCCGTGCGGGGAGCGGGAGGGAGCGGGGCCGGCGGGAGGGAGCGGCCGGGGCGGGTGCGCCTGGGGCAGCGCGGCGACCGCCCGGGGGACAGCGGCAACGCGGCTCCGCGCTGAGGTCGGATCGCACACCCCGCAGCTACACCCCAGAGCTACACACACCACAGCTACACACACCACTGCCACACACACCACAGCTACACACACCGCTGCCACACACCCGCAGCTACACACACCACTGCCACACACACCACAGCTACACACACCACTGCCACACACACCACAGCTACACACACCACAGCTACACACACCACTGCCACACACCCCGCAGCTACACACCCCTGCCACGCACACCACAGCTACACACACCACAGCTACACAAACCACTGCCACACACACCACAGCTACACACACCACTGCCACACACCCCCCACACCTACACACACCACTGCCACACACACCACAGCTACACACATGCACACCCTGCAGCTACACACACCACTGCTACACACACCACTGCTACACACACACACACACACCCCAGCTACACACCCCCCAGCTACACACACCACTGCCACACACACC
>VFFE01008282.1:7790361-7845596 GCA_008921705.1 Burhinus oedicnemus
AAAAAAAGTCAAAATATGAGGACGGCAGTTTCACTGTATTTTTTGATAAAGTAAACAAGTGTCATACCTTTTTAAAAATTCCATATACTCAGTATGCTTGATGAGGCCTGTCCTCATCATTATTGTTTGAAAACATTGCCGATCAATAGCCCAAAGTTTCACATTTACGAGAGCTGGAAAAAACAAGACAAGGGGAAAACGTAATTAGCAAAATGTCAAAATTTGAAAAACCTGTTGTGATTGCAGAGGAAAACGAGTTCATTCATGAGAAAGCCTGAAAATGGGCGCACACTTCAAAACAGTAACATAAAACTCATCCGCTGGACAATGGGCTAAGCATGCACTGAAACAACCTGAAATATCTGCAATTTTAGCTGTAGTCCATGGGCTTTTGGAAAGATTGCCTAAAAGCGACCGTGAGATGAGAAGAAATCAACGCAGGCTGAAAGCAGGCAAGAAATAGGGGGTCAGTTCATCGTAACCTGGGACACATCGTTACCTATGACGCCCAGTGGTCTGGGGAAATTTTTAGCGCATTATCCTGTTTCAGAGACAGCGAAGTGCATTAAGGTTTCACCCTACCCCCAAGTACATGACAAATTTCTCCTTGACCTTAAGAGGTTTTCCAGAACCCAGTCCTGTTATAGCCTAATGATTGAACACGTACCAATTCTGGATGTTTTGAATAATTTTTTTCCAATTTTAGTTTTCCTGTCTCTGAGAAATTCCAAGACGTTCATGTTATGCACCACATATTTCAGAAGCAAAGTCCCCTTGTAAAACCAAACCTAACAGATTACCATTGCATAAAGTACAGCTGCTCAAAGAAAACAGGGTCATGTGAACTAGATGGGCAGAACCCCAAATAGTCCAGATTTTAATCTTAGATGCAGCTTAGACATTTGCATTAACTATACATGTTTGCACACATAGTTTATTACAGAGCTTCTCCTTAGAGAAACAGTTTAATTAAACAAAACTGCTCTAAAGACCTCTGTACTTGGGTTGTTTTGGTTTTTTTTTCCAGAGAGTAATTGCAATATATTTCATCCCCATATCCCCTTTCACTACAGGAAATAGAAATGAGCAAAAAGACTTCCAGCAAAATATTTACAAATATTCTCACAAATAAAAATCCAAGAAATTACTTTGCTTTTATTTGCTGGTCCTTTAGTTTGCAAACACCCCGGTTAATGCATTTTTATCCCTACCTGCATTTGCAGGATGTAAAACCTTCCAAGTGCAAATTCAAATTTTTCCTCTCAAATCACATTGCAGATCTAAGGGAATGTGTCACATCACTTAAAGCCTCTTCTCATTTTCAAGACAGAAACTCCTTTTTGAGAAGCGTTTTTATTTTTATAATGAAACTGATGGGAAAGAATGACCTATAGCTTTAATATGAGAGATTTCTGTAGAAAAAACCCTAGTCTTTCACTTTCTTCAGAGTGACAGAGACAATTAATATGAATGAGATCTCTATTTTTCTTGGTTTTTTACCATCTTCTGCAAAACAGGGGTTTTAATTGATTTTCAGATGAGCTCTGTCCTAGAGGAAGAAATGAGCATTATTCACCAGGGTGTGTATGGGGGACTCACTGAAAAGGCCGGTCTCCTGCTGTACTGGCTGACGATGATGATGGTTGGTATCAAGTCAATAAAAACTTCAGAAAAATCCCAGTAAATTCACTAAAAGCAGGAAAATACAATCTTGTAAAGTAGGTGCTTTCTATCTAGGTGAACAGATGTAGGTGGTTTCAGCCAGTCTGGCCCTTGCAGGATGGTTTGTAGTCAGTGTAATGTACGATTGTCACACAAGGTACAAAGGCAACTTGCTTAGTCACGAATGGCAAAACCCACTGAAAATTGAATATTTTAAAAAAATATGTAGTGAATACGAAAATAATGAATGAAATACAGGTTGGGGTTTTGGGATTTTTTTTTTTTTTTTGGACTAAAACATCCAACAGCATCCTAGTGCCATATCATGAACACGTACCATGAACATATCTTATTAGTTCATAAATATTTTTTTTTCCAAAGTACAGCCAACCTTTAGAGTAAAATTCAAGTTTTCACCTATACTTCTTTCTTTGTAGCAAAGGCATGACTGTTAAGCTGACACCACTAGCTGAGTAAGCTCAGAAAATAACAAATGCTTAAATTAATCTTTTTTTTTCTACTGTCTCATGTAATTCTGAAAGACAGAGCGTCCCTCCTGTAAATAATTCTGTCTGCTGCTCCTTCCCAATATATTTTAACGGATTCATCATCTTACACAAACAAGTAGCTCTGAAAAATGAAAGGTTTTATCCCAGTACCAATCCTGGCCAGCTGGTCCTTAACAGACACATTCCATTGGCACCTGGGACCAAATTCCTGTTGGAGTCTGTGACGGCATTCAAGAGCACAGTCTCCAAACTGCACAGTCCCCATCCTTGGCATTTGTAGGTGATATGTTAACCATCTGCAATCAGTGACAGACGGCAATCAGCTGACTCTTATTTTTCACGTAGGTAGTGAATGATGAAGGTGCTCAGTGGATTTTCCTTCCCACAATGGTTCAGATACAGCTGCAAAGATACCACCTATCTTGGAGGTCCACACGGGTACCACGGAGCCAGATAAGCTGCAAACACTTACTCATTCTCCTCTGATCTCGAGATGCTTTACGAAGCACTACATCGTATTTGGTATCAGTCCCCAAAGACCAGGAAGAGCCGCTGCTGCGTGGCCCAGGCTAGGGAGGCTCTCACGCCGTCTCTTAATGCACTTAGGTACACGGCAAATGTAATTTAGTACCTCTCGAGCAAAATGAAGATCCATTTATCGCTGCTAGAAATTGTTGTTAAAACAAACCTCCGCAGCTGGCAATCTTCATGGGAGCACAGGACCAGAGGTTTACTTAACGAGCCTAGAATAAGTCACATTCCCCCGAAGGTAGCACCTAGTAACCCAGCTTATAGATACACACAACTACAGTTACGTGTGTATGTATACATTTAAATCACATATATATACACATATATAAAATTATTTTAAATACTAATTTGAAAATTTATAGTTTTATATATAGTATATATATTACAGAATGTATAATACATATTTTATTATATGGTTTCTCTAATATATATCCCCCAATTCTATATACTGCTGTGTACTAGCTAACTGTACTAACAAGGACCATGCAGCTCAGGAAAAGTTAAGTGCAGACAATGCACTTCTGCACTGCTAATTATAATCACTGTACATACTTTATAGTCACATTTATCCTGCCTAATGATAAACAGATGTTTTAATAATGGCTAATCACAGTACAGCTTTAAATGTCAATAAGACCCTTCTAATCAGGTGTGAAGCATCTCCTGTTACACTTAAAATCCTCTGTAAATGCGTTAGAGGGTTACTGAAGGAACAGAATGAATTCTGTAAGATTTCATGATATTAACAGCTTCAAAGAGATATATTTATGAGTGCCCCAAGATGAAAAATATGTATATGGGCTGTATACCACAAAGTCAATTCCATCATGAATAACTGAGTCATAACAGCTAGAGACACAGATGATGCAGAGATTTTCTTGTCCATCCACTCTGCAAAGAGCATGTGTTGGATGTTGGGGGTAAAATTTTCTTTGAAGCATTATTTCAGGAGAATATCTTCTTCTCTGACTGCAAGAACTACAACCATAAAGGAATATGATAAATAACATTATGAAAACAGATGCGTGTACATGTATCTGTAATGGGAGTTTGCTAAGACTACTCAATAATATAAAATATTATACTGCAATCAAAGCAGCTAAACTGGAGTTATACTACAATTAAAGTTGACTGCCTTTTTTACACTTTTTCATAATAAAATGTTATAGCTGGGGTTTTGTTTTATCTTTGTAGCAGCACAGAATGCAATCACCGATCACCCTAGAAGCTGCCAAGATTTTGGCTGGCATGCAAAAAAAGTAGCAAGACTGTAAGAAAGCAATATGCATGCTCACAAACTAAGGTATATTATAAAAATATATATTGTCATATACACTCCTCCTTCACCTTGAGGCACAGATAAAAATAGGGATGCCAGGACTGGGATTGATTATATGATACAGCTCTCCAAGGGAGGGTCTCAGATGATGCTGGGCATTCCACAGTCACTGCAGAAGATTTTAATTGTGTGTTAGAGATGAGCAATCCCATCAAAATGAGGATTCGGTGCAAGCTTCTAACAAAGGCGCTACATAATGAGAAAAAGACGGTTAAAGGACAGAGTGGTTAAATTAACCTCAGCCAAGGCACAACTTCTTATGCTTTCCGGAAAGATTTCCTTTGAGAAATGGATTCATCTGAATCCGAAACTCAAGATGAAAGTTAGTTGGTGCAAGGGCTGAAACCAAAGCAAAATGCTCCTGGATAAACAGGGAAGAGCAGTGATAGCCGAAACGAAAGAATCAGGATCATGGGTCAAAACTGGACGGAGGTGGAGATATTATCATAAAAGTTTAATTTTGAAGCGTTCATCATGGTCAACACTTACTTTCTGATAAGAAGTGGATGGACATTATTTAAATCAATCATTTTGGTATATAAGTCAGACCCCCCCTCTACACCAAAATCACTGATTTAAGCCAATAAACAATTTCAATAAACAATTTCAAACTTCTTTTCCACAAAGAAGTTTTTCCAAAAAGAAATTTTCTTCCTATTCATTTACTTGGGCAACCTATGAAAATATATCCCATTTTAAACAGGGATAGAGAGTCACCAACACAGCTCAAAGCTTGGGCTGCGTCCGGGCTGGTTTATCCACGTCTGCTGGCTCGCTTGTGTGCCAGGAGCTCTCTGAACATAAAGCAAGGCAAGATAAATGTGTTTTCTCTGGTTGTAAAGGATCATATGTGCACATCCTTCACGATGCAGCACAAACCCGGTGGATTCAGCGGCTCAGACCCTCTCTTGAGTGTTCTCCCCCTGCTCAAGGCAGGGCACAATTTCAGGGTGACGCGTAGGAGGAAAACTAAAAGCAGATTTTTAGGTGGCAGCCAGTCTCCAGCTGAACCTGCAGATCTTCCCACTACCTGAATAGGATTTTACCGCTGGCCAGTGCAGAGCCACGGTCCCTGTGGAGCCACCCTGGTGCTCTGCACCACTGGGTCAGAGCCAGAGGGACGCCGGGGATGGGAGACAGGCACAGGACATGGCGCTGAGGAGAGGAAGGCCAGAAGATGGCCTTTCCCCTGCTTGGCTTTGCACTCTTAAAAGACATTTGCAACAGTTTGGCTTCGACACGTTTCCTTCTGAAACCATAGGACCACATTTTAAACTGCAATTTGTATTTATCTGCTCCTTACTGTATATACTGCTATCAGTTGCCCAGGATTACTTTGGTGTCAGGATGGGCAGAATACATATTTCCACAAAGATTAGAGAAAGAATTCAGATTTTCTCCATTTATTGCACTAAATAATAGGGACTATGCATTATCGATCCTTTCCAAGGCTTAATTCTCTTAATTTTTTATACTTGTCATCGTGTCCCCAGCCTGCTGAAGGACTAAGTTTTTGCTTTTCTGATTCTTTTCTCCTTTGTGGCTGCAGCAGCTGAAAATGCTGAACTTCAGGCTCAGATCCAAGCTACAGCTTTACCCTGTATCACATGCAAAGGCAGTGAAACAGGGGGGAAACCGCAAAGTTTTAAGTGAAGAAAGTATTCACAAAAGAGCAACGTAAGTATTATTTACGTTATATGTGTTATATATTACTATCTGTCATATGTTAATACAGCTGGGGAAGTCCTTCAGGTGTAGCTGCTAAGATGCACCTGAAAATAAAGCATCATTTTGCATAGCATTATTGGAAAACCATCTTCCCAACATGTCTTTTAAGCACGGGTTGCTTTTCTGCAAAGCCCAGTCAATCACAAAATGTCCTTTGAACCATGGCCAGTGCAGCAAAGCTTCTGTAGTAAAACATTAGAAGAGGCTTTAAATCCTTAAAATCAGAGCAACAGCCACAATAGTGCCCAGACAGCTGTATTATCTCAAAATGAAATGCAATACTTGTACGGCCCTGCATCCTTTAGCAACTTTCCAAGTTTTTACGTGCTTAGTGAAGCCTTCCTAAGTTTTTCAAGGATCATCGAGTGGATCACCCTCAGCTCAGGCACTTGCTGGCAGCGTTATCAGACCTGAAACTTTTTATTGCCCTGCTCTGTAGCCAGAACTCATCACCTCGCTCTTGCTTTTAGGCTATTTTATTCAAATAACTGTTTGTTTATCTGCCCAAGGAAAACCTTAGGCAAAGAAACAGCGGCACCTTCACGTCCTTAGGGCTTTTCCTGCAGCAATGAGATGTAAAATTTCCACTCAAATCGAACTGTCTTCCCACTTGGGTTTGATTTTGCAGGGATTATTGTGCAAATTACCGTCAGGGAGAACACAGTCATTTCCAGTTACTTGTGTTTCGTCATGTGTATCATACAAAATGACGATGAAAAGCGCACTTAACTAAACAAAAGGAGCACGCTGAATTGTTTTACCCCTCCAGACACACTGTGAATGATGAAAGAGGCCCCAGCAGACTCCGTTTTGGGATATGGCATGGAGCAACGCAGAGGGATTGTATCTAACAGCTGGAGCAAGAATGAATTACTCTGTTCTCAGATGTTTCAAGATTCTAACACCAATGGCACCGGTACAATGACGACTTCATCCTGCTGCTATCCATTTTCTCAATAGGTCCTTTCCCGTAACTCCCCAGGGAGATTTTCCCACCTCATACCATGCAAAGGAGTAATTTTACGTTTGGCCAAGGAAAGATGCAACATTCAAGCAGAGACAGATAAACATTTAAATACATTTTTTGTTCCAGTACAGTTTATATCCATGCGCTCCTAAACTGGGACAGTTTGTTACAAACTATGTTTAGCAATAAAAAAAGAAAACATACTCACAGAAACAGCAGAAAACATTAAAAATATTTTTGCATTCTTCGGCCAGAGCTGTGGCTTTTCCTAGTACAGAAAGCAGGACAGAAATGAAGACAGGCTGAGACAGTTGGGGTTGTTCAGCCTGGAGAAGAGAAGGCTCCAGGGAGACCTTAGAGCAGCCTTCCAGTATCTGAAAGGGGCCTACAAGAAATCTAGAGAGGGACTTTTTACCAGGCCATGTAGTGATAGGACGAGGGGTGATGGCTTCAAACTGGAAGAGGGGAGATTGAGATTAGATCTCAGGAAGAAATTTTTCACTCTGAAGGTGGTGAGACACTAGCCCAGGTTGCCCAGAGAAGCTGTGGCTGCCCCATCCCTGGAGGTGTTCAAGGCCAGGTTGGATGGGGCTTTGAGCAACCAGGTCTAGTGGGAGGTGTCCCTGCCCATGGCAGGAGGGTTGGAACTAGATGATCTTTTAAGGTCCCTTCCAACCTAAACCATTCTATGATTCTATGTTTCTATGAATTAAGCAGAACTAAGAAGGAAAAAAAAAAGGCAAAGAACTTCCAGAAGGCCTAATACTAATCCTAATGATGGAGCGCAGGATGATCTTGGATGCCCAGCGCTCTGGGCAGTGTTATGCTCATTATAGCAGCACTTCATACTGTGCCATGACTTTTTGGGCTGCGACATCAAGATGGCAGCAGGACACCTCCGTGTGGTCTTTATTGTGGTGCTGGGCTACAAACAGGGTTTTTTGCCCGCATGGTGGCCATTCTCCGTTGTGGTATAAGTGCAGGATGAGGTTGCATCATTCCCATCTACCTCTCTGCGGACTGCCCATGTGGTCTTTAAAGCAGAGGACAGATACAGACTTCTGTGAGCGCCTGAAGTTATCAGCGTATTACTATGACCCGAAGTACGTAGAGCCAGATTTTGACTTTCATCTTTCACATTTTTTCCCTGTCTCCCTCTCTGAGCTTGACTAACTTGAATTTTGACGTCAAAAATGTCCATATTACATTACAAAACCACAATGCGCAGCAGTTCCTGGGCTGTATTGCTCACATGGAGGAGTGAAGGTAACTGCTGTTCAAAGGCAACAACTACTTCAATACTTGAGCTCTTTTCAGGACACAAATAAAATTAATTTCTTATTTGGACTTGCATGATTTTTCAGTAACAAAGAACTTCTGCTTTGCCACAGATACTACAGCAAAGGGTGTGCTTATCACCGTGCTCAACCTACCCCAGCCTTTCCCCGTTCACACCAGACCGCACCCCAGTGCCTTTTACTGAGGAGGGGAGGCAAGAACATCCTCAACACTTTGGCATGACTGCACCTGAGTGTTTACAGCAAAAGACGCTCTTGCATGTGTATCTGGGATTATTTGTCATTCAAAAGAGCTAGCAGTCATGAGAGACTTCGGGTTGGATGCTGCATCCGTGCATGCCACCTCTCAGCCATCTCCCAAGCCTCCTGGCAGGTGAGGATGGATGCCCACCTACACATGGTGTAGATACAGGTAAAATAATCTCCTCTTTGTATGAGCAAGAAGCCTCCCCCCCCTTTTTTTTTTTTGGAAAACTACACACTGTTTGCACTTTCATACTACTCAAAGTACAAGCTGGTCCTGAATCACAGTCTGGAATCAAGACTGCTGCAGGCTTCATAAATGGGCGTTTTTTCATACTAAATGGATAAAACATAAAAAAAACCAGATTAATGGGCAAGCCTCAGAATTGCATTACTTTTTAAAGAACTGGTTTTGGCTGCTGTTTAAGCACTGGTCTCAGTGGGGACTAATAATATATTCAGGTTATGTGAGAAGGAAACAAAGCAGGAAGGACACGGCTCAATGAAAGTTCTCCAGATAGCTCAGCTCTCACTACAACAAACTATGAAGATCCTGGACATCTCAAGGAACTGTATACTCTTTGCATAGGAATGAAACACATCTGGATAAGATCAGATATGACTAAGAAAAGAAACTGATGGAAACGGTTATTAACAAACCTTGCTCTTTTTCACCAGAATAAAATCACATCTGGTATCAAAAAGTCTGTGAACCAAATTTTAGGGGTAGTAACATTCATGATGAAGACATCTGGGAAAAACTGGGGCAAACAAAATGAAACACCGCAGGTGTACTGTAGAAATGACTCAGTGGAAATCATGACCACACTTTCTGTTCATCTTTAGTAAGAAACCAGTAAATAGAAAAACACTGTTGGTATTTAATTATAAGTAAGAGAATTCATTATCGGTTTTACTGTGGTTTCGGTATGTTACACTGGAGAACATGGACTGACTCCTTCTCCCACTGAAGTGACTGGGCTTTGCGGAGTCAGCAAAATGGTCTTTTTAAAATAAAAATTAAAAAAGGATCAACTCATCCCATTGCCCATGTTATGCTGTTATTATTCTTTGAAGGGAGGGATGCACTTGGTGTCTGAAGGACACCGAGGGGAGACCTCTCCCATTTGTGCTATGGGCTGGCTGTCCCCGCCATTCATATGCGTGATTGAGAGGAAGAGCTGGTCCTACCCTAAGCTTCCCCTGTGTCTACCCCAGGGAGGTCTTGCCTCTTTCATTCTTTTGCTGTGGGTGATTCCCCCTGTGAAAATCCTGTATTGCAGCAGGAGAGGAATGAATATGTAAAAAGAAATGGCAACTGGAGTTTAGCTGACTCATGCGAGGCCCATGTAAAGCTTCAAGCCAAACACTGGTTGACTTCAATGGAGAGGATTTAATCCTTATTCCTCCATCATACAGCTTACAACCTAAAATACCCTTACACTTCAGATCTGACAACATCTATCAGCCACTGCTAAGTACAATAATAGGTATTAGATACTATGTACGATACCAGGACTTTTCTTGCCAGAAGAGCGAACGGAGTAATCCAACCTTCTGCCCTAACAACCACCTTCACCCAACATTTCAAAGAAACCTACATGTCTCCTAATGAATTATTCAGGAATAACCCCAGCCTGGGTGCTTTTATTAATTTAAGGCCCATAGCATTTGGCTGAGGGTATATATTGTCATTTGTTTTTATCTAACGTAATTCCCAGTCTTCCTATTGCCTCCCAAAAATATCTCAGTCCTCTTCTGAAGACTTGTAACTTCTTGGCCTTAATGAGAAGTCATGACAAGGATTAATTAAGCATTATGAAAGTCTTTAATTGTATCAGGTTTTTTTGCTTGGAATTTCAAAACATCCACATCATCTGTACTATAAAACCTGTTAATTAGATGTCCTAATATGCTCTTTTTAAGCTAACTGCTATTTTACATAACCTTTACTACGTTATCTCTTATTTATCCCTTCTGTATGAATGTAGTTCTACTCTTCTTACATTCCTATGATACAGAAGTTTTTCTAGGTTTTTAATTAAACTTACCTTGTATGAGCAAGAGCTCACAAACTGCTTAAGAAATTGTATTCATTACAGTATTGAATGCCCATATGAAAGATGAAAACTGAAATAGTTCCCTAAAGTAGTTTAGGAAGAATCTATTCAGAACAATTTGAAAGCCATGAAAAATACTTTCAAGTACTATTTTGAGTTTGATGGAGAGAGATGTGCATTAGGTGAGATTAACAGAAAACCGACAAGGTTGTAATGCAGGTCAGAAGCCTAAAATCTAGTGGCTCAAACAACTAATTTAATGCAATGAACACAAGAAGGGTTGAAGTAAAATGTCTCCAATTATTTGTGAAAGGAAAAAGAGAAAAGAACCCAAACCTCTCATGGGATTGTAAGATTCAGCCTGGGATGCATCACCTCACTGGCATGCCAAGATCATAAAAGCATCACCAAGAAACCTTGTATCTAAGAGAAATGAGCAAAGTAATATATTTACATTTTAAACAGACCTGCAAATCAGTTCTAGCTCGTTGCCTGAAGGAGCCCCAGACACAAGGAAATTGAATATACCCAATTAAAGGACATATCTTAATACTGCCCTAATTTGGAAGGGTGTTGACAAATGAAGAAGCCAGCTTAGGGGACCATTAAAAGAGCAACAGAAAAAATAATAATAAAGAGATGAGACATCTCAGATAGACTCCCCAATGTGGAAACCAGTCTCCTGCAATACACGTGGAGCAGCACCAAGGGTCTGTATTTTGGGAACGGAAGAATTGCTCTGCTGCTACCAAACAAAAATGGGCCAGAAGACTTGCATATGACTTTGTGGTATTAGGGCAAAAAGAGAAAAGGTCCTAAAAGCAGAGGAAAATCCCAGGCAGCAATACCTGTGGCTCCTGGGGTCTGATTAGGAACGCTGCCAAGAGCCTTATGGAAGAATCTGTAAAGATGGTATAAATATGTCCTGCAAGTTGTTGCATTTCTTGAAGTTGTCAAGGCTGGAAAAGCATCCCCTTTGATGCTCCTTCTGCTGAAAGAGGTTCTTTCATACTTCTCATTTGAAAAATATACACGCTTTGGTGTTCACCCTGAAAAATGATCTTGGGAAGTACAGTGGCTTGGCTAGTCAGCAAAAAAATAAATACAATGAGTGGGCACGAAAACACAAACCTACAGGGCAGAACTTGGGGTTAATTTTCAAGATGATCTGCACAAGTTTAGAACTAGCTTGATTATCAATAGTGGGTAAAGGTTTAAATGAATGATTAAAGCCATGTGTTGGTATCCTAAAGAGACACATGCTTGAAAATTGTAATGGGGCTGAGTACTTTAGGAACGATTGGAAAATGCAAAAGAGATTTTATACTTATTTCTAAACAGAAAGCTGAAGCACATGATAAGCCATTATTATGCCTCCCAACATTTGTGAAAGCTGTAAAGCACTACATATTGCTATTGCTGGAAAAGAAGAGAGGCAAGCGTCTCTGCCGCTGCTGGTAGAAAGCTTTGCTAAAACTTCAGCTCTCCTGAATTCACTGGTTCTCTGGTAGACATGCCCATTGGCTGCTCACGGCTTGGATGGGTGTACTCTTCATTGGGTCAAAAACTGTCTGGAAGGCAGCACCCAAAGAGTGGTGGTGAATGGAGTTCAATCCAGTCGGCGGTCAGTCACAAGTGGTGTTCCCCAGGGCTCGGTATTGGGGCCGGTTCTGTTTAATATCTTTATCAACAACCTGGACAAGGGGATCAAGTGTACCCTCAGTAAGTTTGCAGACGACACCAAGATGGGCAGGAGTGTCATCCTGCTTGAGGGTAGGATGGCCCTACAGAGGGATCTGGACAGGCTGGATCAATGGGCTGAGGCCAAGGGTATGAGGTTCAACAAGGCCAAGTGCCAGGTCCTGCACTTGGGTCACAACAACCCCATGCGGCGCTGCAGGCTGACGGAAGAGTGGCTGGAAAGCTGCCCAGCAGAAAAGGACCTGGGGGTGTTGGTCAACAGTCGGCTGAAGATGAGCCAGCAGTGTGCCCAGGTGGCCGAGAAGGTCAACAGCATCCTGGCTTGTATCAGGAATAGTGTGGCCAGCAGGACTAGGGCAGTGATCGTCCTCCTGTACTTGGCACTGGTGAGGCCCCACCTCGAATAGTGTGGTCAGTTTTGGGCCCCTCACGACAAGAAAGACATTGAGGGGCTGGAGCGTGTCCAGAGAAGGGCAACGAAGCTGGTGAGGAGTCTGGAGTACAAGTCTTCTGAGGAGCGGCTGAGGGAACTGGGGTTGTTCAGCCTGGAGAAAAGGAGGCTGAGGGGAGACCTTACTGCTGTCTACAACTACCTGAGAGCAGGTTGTAGAGAGGTGGGGGTCGGTCTCTTCTCCGAAGTAACAAGCAACAGGACGAGAGGAAATGGCCTCAAGTTGCACCAGAGGAGGCTTAGATTGGATATTAGGAAAAATTTTTTCACCAAAAGGGTTATCAAGCATTGGCACAGGCCGCCCTGGGAAGCGGTGGAATCGCCATCCCTGGAGGTATTTCAAAGCCAGGTAGATGTGGTGCTGAGGGACATGGTTTAGTGGTGGTTTTGGCAGTGTTAGGTTGATGGTTGGACTCAATGATCTTAAAGGTCCCTTCCAACCTACACGATTCTGTGATTCTATCTCTTCACCTCCAAAATAAGCATTGGCTCTTTCATTGCTCCATTACCACCCAAGGTAGTGCTAACACCTAAAGCCAGGTGGAAGTTATCCTCTTACTTCTGCAGAGTCATCACCAGACCTCCAGCAGTCATGGAAAAAGGGGAAAAAGATGGTTTAAATGTTTAACTTTCCAGCAAGCCACAAAGCAATGAGGTCCTTTCCTTCACCATTGCTCCTGGGTCTGTCACTGAGCTGTGCAAGAGATCTTGATAATAAAAGACCTAAAATGAGCAGGAGTTTCAGCTTCATTGACTGATTTTTTTCTAAATGGCAACATCTTAGAGGTCCAAGAAATCTATTACCCACTCCGAGTTATCAAGAATGGTTTTGTAAGGAAGACAGTTTTTTAAAGAGCTGTTCACATTTAGCAAAATCAATTATACTTTCTAAAAAGTAACAAACTGTTATTTTACCGTTTTGGGGGTTTTTTTTCAGCTCCAGGTGCTACTTGACTATTTAGCTACAAAAGTAGCTCCTACGGCCAACTTCCCATAAAGCTTATTCAACCAGATAGATCAGCGTGAAGCCATGTGGAAATCCATTTACACAGCCAGACACTCTCACTTATAATTCTGCACCGCAGGACACTTTAATTCATGAATAACAACAATAAGAACGAGAAAAGTGCCATATATGCCTTCACTAGGTGTAACTAATTGACCAGGGACACCTTTCTGGCAAGACGCTTTTTATTGATTGAAAGCCTAATTAAAGCGGCACATAGTATAGAATAGATGAGTGGGGGGTTTTTTCTTTATGTAAGAAGTACCAAAATATCCCCGTGCTAACTTTCTCAGCCCTGGTATTCATAAAAACTCATTACAGCTCCAGCGGACAGAGTTTGCTGCAGTAGCTAATGGGATCCCCAGGGTCCCTCTCACGTTTCCCAGATCTTCCCTTCTAATGCACCCGCCCCTGGGATGCATCACACAGCTGGATTCATACGCTTGGCTCCGGAGTTTCCAAAAGGAGGATGACACCACTGGTTTTTAGAGCTGCTTTGTAGCTTTTATGGAAGGGGCTTTGTCACATACTTTTACTTCTTTTACATACAAGTCAGTTCGTGTCTTGAATTTATTTTGCTACTGAAGCTCATAGCTGCTCACTGAGGCTTTTGATATGCAAACTTAAAATGCAATCTGAAATGATGGCACAAAAAATAGAAATACAAAGGAATAGCAAAACCACATCTGTCCGTACGAAAGAAAAAGAACTACTTCTTTACATGATGCTATTAGTAGATATAGATACAGTAGTTGTATTAGCAGAATTAGTAGCAATCTTATTCTGCTAAGCAAAAGGACACGCACGTAAATGAAGGATGAATTTTCAGACTGTGTAATACTATGCAAAGCGATGGAGCAGATTATTCTGTGAATAGTGTAGAATCGATGACAGTGGAGCCCTATAATCCACTACGCAGCAATGGCCCTAGTAGGACACTACAGAATGGAAATAATCACAACACTGGTATATTTGCACATTCCTAACTAGAGAAAGGCAGAGCATAACCCTTGCCCGAGAGGTGCAAGGCTCCAGGCTGGTGCTCCCCTTCTCCAGTTGGGGTATTTGTTTTGTTGTGAAAAAGACACTGAGGAAAAGGGATGGAGGGACAAGTTACCCACCTTTCAGAGGCTGTAAGGAAAGCACCATTCTCACAACAAAGCTGTGACATGTTTTGAACCTGACTATTTAAATTTTTATTGTCATCTTCTCCTTGACCTTCTCTCTCTTCTCACTACAAGCCTGAAATGTTATTTTATACCAGACCTTTAATTACTCTGTGATGTTGTTAGCAGAAAAAAACTGTTTTTTCCCCATTTAAATTAAAATACACCTGACTTTCTAACCACTAGTCATATAAACTTGTCAGCACAGACTCGACGAAGTATAGCAGCAGAAGTAAAGATTTTGTTACCTTGCACCATACTTGGCTATGTATTTTCAGCAAAATACTACATATAACTCTGAAATTTAATATAGTACAAAGTTATTTCATTGCTGCCATCTGCAAATAATGCTAAACTTTCAGATATGGACTTGAATAACAGTATTTTGAGAAATCCAGAAAAGTTAAACTACATCTTGGTGGTGCACTAGAAATATTAAACATCTAGAACTCTCAACAACACAAAAGCTTCTCTCTCTGTGATTAAAAAGAGGCAGTTTGCTAACTGAACTTTACAATAGTTGCACATTTTGAAACTATCTCCTTATTTCCTAACAGCAGCATCTCCAACACAACAGTTAAATAACGCATCCCCAACCTGCTCCCTCAGGCAACGAGGATTAAAAGCTTTTGCTTTGCTGCATCAAAATACCTGAGTTCCTGGGTCTCACACAAACCCCATCACACAAAAGCTCAAGATTTTTCTCTCTTGAGCATTAACTATTGGCAGCAAGCACACTTTATAGAAACTTGTCCCATCATCTATCACTTATATCTAGTTACTTTGCATTCACGGATGCATTTGTCTTACGGATGCCATGAGAGCACCAGTGACAGGCTTAAACCCCTCCTTCCCTGCTGTTCCATTGTCTCTCACTGCCTATAAAAGTAATCCTGGCCATAATTCTTTCCATTTCCCTCTAGGTGCCCAAGCTGGCAGACAGGGTGTCCACCTCTGCACACTCCTTCCCATGACCCAGGAGCTTCCCCGGTTTGGAGACACCCCCTCCTACAAAACGCTTCACATCCAGGCCCATGGGGCAAGCTGCAGACGTGCCTGGAAAAATGACTATTTTTGTTATGACACTGAAAAAAAAATCCTTTTTTCCCCCCTCTCAATGTTGCTTTGGGAGAATTCAAGCCATGTATAAATGCTGTCATGTTGTGGTGTTATGCACTGAGTATTAAAGATCTGTCCTAATGGTTTCACTGTGCTTAATCAACACGGAGTAGGGTGCAGGGTACGGGCTGGATTAATGCCTCTGCATGCCACATCCATTCCCCAGCGTTATGTGTCTCTGCCTTCAGGAAAAGCTGCGGTTTGGAGGACTTCATCTATCGAACAACCTCAAAACCCAAGCGAGACCCCATCCACAGGAGATATAGGTATTTGAGGCAGCAAGATGTATCTTAGATACCTGCATGGAAAAGGGCAGAAGACGCAAAGGTGTCGTGGTGCGATATAAATACCACTTACAGGTAAAAAAGGGTACTGAGAAGCACTGGTTGTGCTGTATAGAAGTAACTGAATTACGTGACAAGATAATATTCTCTTAATGCTCCATCTGAGGTTTAAGCTATGACTCAAATACTCATCCTCTCTTTCTTTACCTTTTCTTCTCTGTACTTCCAGTTGCTTCTTTCTCCCCCTTGTTAACTCTGACACTTTCAAGCTGTTAAGCACTGAGCCACGGGAAGAGCACACTGACTACAGAGTCTGGCAGGGGGAAAAGAAATACAGCAACACCACAAGCTCATGCAAACGAGTTATCAGTAACCTCCATATCCACAGACCAGTAAAACACTGAACACGGGCTGCGTGAGAACCTTTCTACTCTCACAGAGAAGGGACTGCACTTTGAGAGAGAGGCGAAGCCAGGTAATTTAGTCTGCCTCTGTGTTTTTTTCCCTAAATTTTCATTATTATATCATTACAGGCAAATGATCATATAACATTTGCCCTGGTCATCGTCTTTACATTAGGGATCTGCTGTTAGTGATACCTGGATAACACAGGGTAGCCGGGATGGTCATCCTCACCTGTGCTGGTGGAAAAGCACCATCGGTAAAAGCTGTGAGCAGCTACACTGACAGCAGGGAGAAAATCCTGGGATGCTAGAGCTTTTTCTTTTGGCTCACACATCATTGCATAGCCTAAAATATTGGTAAGCTTTTAATAGTTCCATTAATTCAAAAGCAAACTCCGGCATTTGCCAGTGCAATGCCTATGAGAACAAGAAATAGAAGTGCAGCTTCGCTTCTGCTGACGAAACAGAGAAAGTCACATTTCTGCTTAGTTCTTGACCAGCTTTAGCTCTGTTGTGTGGAATAGCTGGCAAAAGTAAAATATAAAACCAGTCGCTTAAAAACACCTAAACCAAACCGGTGGACATTTCTGCTGCAAGCTGGGTACGGCTGCTGAAATGCACTGCTGTTTCTAGCAAGAGTCAGAAAATTCCCTCACTTGATCTGCTTCCCCATTTGCCTGTTTTGACAACACGTTTACTTTAACAAGGTTTAACAAGCAATCACATTCAGGAGTCTATATTAAATTTTATTCAGTACCAGAGTTAATATTTTGGGCTGTAATTATTCAACAAATCATTGCCTCCTTGATAAGCACAAAATTCTAGCCAAGGCAGGGATCGCAGGCTTGCCCTTCCTTCAGAAAAACCTGTTTTGGGAAGAATTACAGTCCAGCCGTGAGTATCCACACTTTTATTACCCGAAGCATCCCCTATTAAAACAAGACGATAGCACCTGATACCTATTAATCAGATTTAAAATGTCTTTCCGGGGGATTATTTCCTCCCCTTAGCTAGACTTCCCGGTGAGCCTGCAGATAACTGCAACTGGGTCTTGCAGCCAATTCTTCTTTGTCTAATGCCATTTTAAATTTGTTTATTCCCACCAAGATTACCCTATGCCTCCCCAGCATGACCAGCTGCCTCTGAGACCACAGGGATGGTGAGGAGGTATTTCGAGCATCTCTTCTCCCAACCAAAGCGGCGCTAGGAGTGCAACCCACTGGCGGAGAAATTAGACACAGACTGCAAAGCTTTTTCCCTTTGGTGCGCAGCTTGAAATCCAAATAGGTCGAAGGGGATCAAAAATTAGCAACATGTGCTGGTTGTTTGCTGGCTCAAATACAAAGAGATGGTAGCTTCAAGTCCAGCTGTATGAAGATGACTGTGCAAGCAATTAGCAGGCAGCTTCCTCTCCAAGTAAATCTTTTATCCCTTTCCGCAGTGTGCTGATCATAGCAAAAAAGCCCACAGATTAAAAATAGGCTGTACAACTGATGGGTCCTCCAGGGGAAAGGGAAGGGTTTTTGTGATCCAGGCGATGGGTAAACCGGCTCTGGGACAGTCAAAAGCTTCTCCTGCCTGCCACTATTCCTTCCACACCCTTTGCCATGCATCATATATAATTTAGTGATATTTCTGATCCTACGTAGCCTTAATACTGTGTAAGGTTTGACGTCCAGTCATGGTTTAGCCCATTTGCTTTGTTTTTCCAGTCTCTGTGTCTACGTCTTCCTGAAATGACCTGATCTCTGGGAAAGGACTTTTCTTGCTTCTGTATTTGGAAACCAGTGGACAGCCACAGTCTGAATAAAGCAGAAATCAAACAGCAGCAATAACATCGGATACCAAAGAGCACTGGCAGGGAAACGGAAAAGGGCAATTTTAAAATATCACTTATGAAACAGAAGGACTGAGTGTTACGACTTTTGAAAACAAGGTCTTGTTATTCATCCGATGAGAAAGTAGGAGGTAGAAGATATGACATTGCCTTAAAGCACCCTGAGAACTTCCAAAAACATTACCGCCTTCATATTTTGCTAAGCACAGACAGGAATGGCTGGCCTTTCCACATAGCATTTAACATGGGACCAGAGAGCAATCTTCTTCTCCACCTTCCCCAAATGACAGCATCTATCCCGTCCCCTCCTCCCTCTCTGGGGAGAATCACAGAATCACTGGGGTTGGAAGGGACCTCTGGAGATCATCTAGTCCAACCCCCCTGCCACAGCAGGGTCACCTACAGCAGGATGCACAGGATGCCGTCCAGGCGGGTTTGGAATGTCTCCAGAGTCGGAGACTCCACCACCTCTCTGGGCAGCCTCTTGCAGTGCTCTGCCACCCTCAAAGGAAAGAAGCTCCTCCTCATGTTTAGGTGGAACTTCCCATGGTCAAGTTTGTGCCCGTTACCTCTTGTCCTATCACTGGGCACCACTGCAAAAAGACCGGTGCCATCCTCCCGGCACCCTCCCTTTGAGTATTTATAAGCATTGATGAGATCCCCTCTGAGCCTTCTCTTCTCCAGACTAAAAAGACCCAAGTCCCTCAGCCTTTCCTCATAAGAAAGATGTCCCAGCCCCCTAATCATCTTGGTAGCCCTCTGCTGTACCCTCTCTAGCCGTTCCCTGTCCTTCTTGAACTGGGGAGCCCAGAACTGGACACAGTACTCCAGATGCGGCCTCACTAGGGCAGAGTAGAGGGGGAGGATGACCTCCCACAACCTGCTGGCCACACTCAAAAAACTCTCCTCCTGCTCTGCACCGAGGCATGTGGTTCAAACACTCAGGCCAGACAGTTGAAAACTTGATGGTGAGACAGGTGAGTACTAAATGATGGTCGCTCCAGACCCCGTGGTCCACAGCCACGTGACCTCCATCCTGCCTTGCTGCCCTCAGAGGCCAAACCCTCCACCTGCCTACCGAAGGGCTGAAGGGTGGATGGTGGCACAGCAGGAAATAACAGTAGGAAAAAGGGATAACTGTAAAAAATAAGGTTTTCAGGAGGGCTGGAGAGGTGGAGAAGACAAGTGAAGGAAGGGAAGGAATATCACACATGGAGAAAGGCGCAGGAAGGAGCAGCAGAAAGCAAGCAGGAGGGCACCTTTCAGATAGCACAAGAGCCACTGTGGGGTGGTGCAGGCACTCCTCATCACTTGAGAGCCTTTTTGGGATGTCTGCTTTGTAAGTCAATGTGGGAAGACCTTGTAGGGTTGCAGGAGCAGGTCTGGATCCACCAGCACTTGGATCACATGTGGGTGGGAGCTCTGGGAGGTTAGTCTCCATCAAAACAAAATTACTTGGCACATGCCAAAACTGCTTTGCATTGCAAAGCAATAGATGGCAAGTGGGGATGAATGGTGCACTCCCTTCAATACCAGACTACTGCTCTGAACCAAACTTGGAGGTAGAAAGAGCCACTGGCAATACAAAGGGCATAAAGCCTGCTCAAGTACAGCTGCTTATTGGCAGAAAGAGCAAAAAAAGCTAAATACAAGGAATTTTTCTGCAGGAGGAAAGAGGGATATAAAGAAATCAAGGCAACATTTGTTGCCATGGGTTTTCTGCCTTGCACTACTCACCTGCACACAAGGCTGGGAAAAAAGGACCAGCCCCAGAGTGCACATAAAGAAGTCACAATTTCTCTGTTTGCTTAATTTGTTTCCTCTGGGAGATTAATTCCCCCCAAATGACGGGGTGGGCTAACTTCCCGTTGTGCAGCAGCACACGGAGTTTGCAGCTTTATTTCTGCAGCGTATCAAAAGGCACTACCGCCATCTGGACATGCTGATGGCTCCCATTCCACCCCTGAACCCTGGGAAACCCACCAGCCTGCCTGGAGGAGAGGACCCCAGTTCCTCACTCGAAGGTACCAGCACATCAGCATACGAGATTATTATTCACACTTGTCCTCAGCCTCCAAATCCTGCTCCTCTAACCACTCGATCTAGGTGGCAAGAACATTTTGCCTGAGAGGAAGCAGACGTTCATTTTCTTTGGATGACAGCGTATTTAATGTGATTCACAAGAAGCTATTTTTCCAAGCTGCTAAATACATAATACTGAAAGAAAATAACACTGTATGTTTCATTAGATAAACTTGTGGGTTTTCAATACATGCTGCAAGGGACAGTTTTGAAAAAAAAAAAAAAGTTTCCATTGCATCTACTGAAGTCATTAAGAGGCATAAAGCTACAATGGCTGTTGATTAATACGTACATCAAATAAAAATCCCTTGCTGATATGCAGAAGCATCATTCCATCATTACAGATCATTTCAACTTTGATGAAAAAAGCTGCTAACTTAAAACCAACTGTGATAGCAGGCATTGTGGCTGTACTGAAGCACTCTAGTGATCAGAAATCATGTTTAAAAACTGAATATTAAAGAGCCTTTTTTCTTACTATAATAACATTTATTAATTATTTTAAAATTCCTCCAGTCCTCAGCCAGCAGTGATTTTTCATAATTCACATAACACTTGACGTCGCATCCCAAAGGCAAGCAGTAATTAAGGTTAAAACACGCTGAAGACTGCCTACCCTGGAAAGTTTGCTCATCTTCTTTGGAGCTAACTAAATGCCATTGCTGCTGTTCAGGATTTCTTTTATTTTTTTAGTTCTGAGAACCAGCAGCAAGCTCAGCTGTTCAGAAAAAAAGACATAAAAGAGTGAGCTAACAAGCACGGAGGTATAAGACACGAATCAAAGCTGGACTTGGTTGGTTGCTGTTGGTAAGGAGAGGGTGTGAAGGAGTAAGGGCAAGAGAGAAGGTGGCCATCACAGGGAAAACCAGACTTAGATAAACCTTGGGACAACATAAGGTAAACTTGGGACAAGGTAGAGTTAGGAGAGACCGTGGCAGACGTGATATGGATAAGCCCATGAGCCTCAGCACGCAGCAGCATCTGCCCAAATTTTGAGATGAAAGATGAAAGAGGGAGGAGGTAGACGCTAAAGAAGAATCTGCTCTCCTGATCCACAGGGAAGGCATTTTACAGCTCATTTCCAACAATTCAAGCACTTCAGCCTAGACAGCCAAGTAGGCTGGAGCAGTTCCAGGTATCTATTTCTCCCATAATAAACGGGAGCTTGAACTTATTATTAAACAGAGAGAGGGCATCACACCTCCTTTAAGTGCTCCAACAACCAGATCCAACAAACTGCCAAACCTTACTGAAACAGTAATTTCTTCCTGCCTGTACCCTGAAATTTGTTACTGTATTTTTTTTATATTAACACTGAATGATGCCTACTGTTCCACGTTTAACCGCGTATAACAGCTGTGTTTCAAATATCTTTGCAGCACATATTTCTTCTGATTCAGGGAACTGTAACATATTTATGACCTAAGATTTCAATTCTGCAAGATGTGGAGCACGCTGGACAGGATCCAAAGCAGCACATACATACATATATCCATTAAGAGAGCAAATAACTAGACTTCAGCAGCATTATTTATGTGTATACAGCTCCCCGCAATCCAACGTATGCAATTCATTTGGCCTATGGGCCAGACCCCACCATCAAAAGAGCTCCGAATTGACTGAATTAGGCCTTTAATGAGAAAGAAATTGTTTTCTGCAGATCCGCAAGCTCTGAAATGAAGAAAGAAATCAGACTGAGATGAGACACAGCAAGACCCGCAGCAATAACTGCAACGCCAACTGGTTTTTCCATAGTTATTCCTTACTGCACTTTTGTCGACAGAATAAGGTAGATACATTACTGGCCTTGGTGATTTTGGCCAGGGAGAATTTATTTTTATCACTTTGAATCTTTGCAAAGTGCGTACTTTTGTGTTCTTCAGAGATGAGCTCGTAGGCTTATTAAACATGGTTCTTCAATGTGTATTCAAATGGGGATTCGGAACAGGCTTATTTTAACAGAACTTTAACAGAGAAGAGGTGAAGGCAGCTACAGTTTGTTTACTGAGGTCTGGGAGTTTTGAGTAGCTGCTTTTAGTTTGGATCTTGAATTTTCGCCCCCCACACTTTCTCTTCCACAGTCCTTCTGAAAAAATGGCTTAAGGCATTATTTGACTGACAGGAAGCAATGTAGATAACTGCAACCTACACCCAATGCACCCTCGGTCATTCCTATGCCAAGAAAAAAGCCAAATATTCTTCTCCCCAAGCCTTGCAGCTTGCCAAATTTCTACAATTACACTGATCAAAAGCTATAAAAAGTAACCCTTAAGAAGATAGCCTGCACCTGTGCTCTCTCTGTGTCTAACCAGCAGATCAGGTCTCCTGCCAGAAATAGTGACCATGCGTTACTGATGCCCAAAAAAATTAAGATTTCATTGGAAAGTTTACTACAGCAAAGAACAAGGACAGCTTACAGGGGTGGAAAAACATTAATTGCAGAACTACACATTCTCTAAGCATGAGGGGCTTAAAAGCTCAACAGCCTAAAAAAAGGTAGGACAGTGGTAACAGCCAAGTATGAAACGGCAGTTAAAGAAAGCTGCATTTCAACAAAGCATGCAAAACCAGGTAGCAGACCCAGGGCTGACCGCAGACACTTTCTATAGAAAGCACTTGAAAATCTGTAAATTAAGATACATGAATTACAATGTCTTATTTAAAGCTGAAAATACTCAGCATCTCAAAAACTTGTTGGAAATGACTTTGTAACACAGTACGAAATACCCTGTAAACTGCAAATTCAGAATTACCAGATGATCTCAGTTATCCTTCTTTGAGCAAGTGAATACCAGGACTGTCTCAATAGCATCAAAGTCTTCTCCTTAAAGCAATCTTGGTTGAAAAACAGTTCTCAGACCACTGCAAAAGGTCTGCTTTCAAAGGTTTCTGATAAAAGGTGACACTTGGATTTAGCATCGCCATGAAAGTGAAAAAATCAAAACTACTGCTACTGCCTGGCTAGCCTCAAAAGAGAAAATAACACAGAAATGAGGAAATTTGTTAAAAGGAAATGAAAGGGAGCAGCCAAAAGGGAAAAATTAGTGGTGGCATAAAAATTCTCTTGTTGCATCCATGACAGTTTTGGAGGAAATATATACCGGTTATCCCCAAATTTACTTTAAATAAAGCAATAAAAAGCTGCAATGGTTCAACAGCTAAGTGCAGCAAGGTATGAGAAGTAAAAATGATATCCAGTAAAAACGGTGATTGCATCTGGATGAGGAAAAAACCGAGAAGAGCACAGAGTAGCAAGTGAAATGCAAACCCACGGTGTGGTACCCAACAGATAATTTGAGGAGCATCTGGCAGAAGGTTGCTAGTAAAGCTTTTTCCAAGCACATCAGAAGTAGGAAGCCTTCCGGAGAACCTGTAGGACCTATGATGCCAAGTTCAAAAACAAGCACTGAAAGCAGATGAAGTCAGAGCAGAAAAGCTGGATGAGGACTGGACCCCGCAGGTCAGCTGAGAGGAGCTGCGGGAGCTCCCTGGCTGTCTTACTACCAACAGGAGGCATGCAAAAACAAACTAAAGGGTCATCAGAAAAGATTTCCAGCAAATAGATAGGGTAAGGAATTGCCTAGATCAACTCAGGCCGCCCTTAACACACATTGTTCAGACTGTTAACCTCATCATTAAGCCCATTGCTTAGATCAGCCTTTGCAATAAAGGCAAAAAAGGGTGGTACATATGATGCAGCTTTTTCAACAACTCGCAGAGGCTTGAAGAAAATTGCACACTGCTCAGTCTGATTTCTAGTATCAGACAAATCAGTAAAAATTACAACACGGTGTAAGTATGAATATCTACGAGGAGTCAATACAACCTTTCCTGAGTGTCTGAGCAGGGTGTCAATCCCTTGGTTCCTTAAACTTAGCACGTGGACAGGGCTGACCTCGCTGTAATGGGTAAGTCAAGTAAGTTTTTGACATGGCTTCTTAATAAAGGCTCTTACAGAAACCCAGCTGTCGCAGGGTAAAAGAGGGAATATCCTTTTCTGCAGGAGGGTTAAAAGATACAAAGTGCCCAGCAAGAATCTGGGGATCTGCAGTGGGATTTGTGCTGTCCAACGTGCTCTGAAAAAGAAGGTTGAGAAAACCTCTGAAAAGAAAGAAAGGGGATAAAGTTTGATGATCACGTAAAACTTTTTGGAGGTAAAAGCTGAAGAGGAGCTGCTGATGGATACTGTGTAATTACCCAGACCGGGCTTGGATTCAGTGCCAATGGATGCAAAGTAATGCAGAAGGGGAAAGCTGACCTTACCAACAGTGTTATGGCTCTGCAGAAGTCACCATGCAACAGGCTTTTAAACTACCAGCTCAGTGTTCAGCCATGGTCAAAAAGACAAACTTATTAGGAGAAGAAACAGAGAACCAAGAAGAAAATCCTGCTGTGACACTGTAAAAACCCACTGTGGGTCTCTATCTTCAATCCCACACACAGCCCCGATCCCCACAGCGCCAGGGGAGTAAAGCACAGCATGAAGGAGCACAGAAAAGGGAAGTGGAGGAGGATCAGGAGCATCTCGATCCTACAAGAGGGACCTGCTCCAGGACTCCTGGAGGCTGAAAGGGAGATACAGCCTACTTCTGATGTGCTCAGAAAAGGCTGGAAAGAGGTGGTAGGGTTGGGTAGATGTAACAGATGTCTGTAAAATAAGAAACGGCATATAAAAGTGAATATTGGGTAATATATCACTGCAGTTTCTCACATGATAAGCAGTAGGTATTAAACTGAAAATAGAAAAGAAAAGGATGAGGACTTCACCGTCACAGGAGCCAAATCTACACGTTGACTGTAAAACAAAAATTAGAAGAGAACACCAGCATGAGATGCTGAACTGCTACGGACACCTCTTCTGGCTCAAGACATCATCAAGCTGCCCGTAGCCAGAAGCTGATGGACGCCAACGGCAGCAGCAGCACTGCTGCGCTCTTGTCCTTCACTGTACCCAAGTACCATCATGGTCCTGACATCCACAGGCTTGGGCGGCGTGGTGCTGATAAACATCGCATTCATTAATTCAAAGAGGCCTCTTGTTGATGAGCACGCCTGCTGGAGAAGCATGCATCAACGGCACTGCTGAAAACATCAACATGGAAAGGACCCTTGGATCTTATTTCAAAAAGAAGGGATAAGTTACCGTCCTTACAAAGAGGTTTTTCTGTGTGATTCTTGAGAAATGACTGTTAGACAACTAAAATCCTGCAGTAAAAAATGTGAGAAAACTAAAATGTAAGCAAACCAGTGTGACAGCAATTCAAATAGCTCACATGCTAGCATGAGATTATAAAGTGGCAGTTTCGAAGGGGTTTACATGATTAAACACCTCAGAGAAAAACCTAGTACATAAACAGGTAAAGGATCAGATAAGAACGCATACAAACTCAAACGCAACTTGAGTCTTGTGAACAGCACAAGAATAAATGGCAGGCAAATGTATAGGAATGGCCGTTCGGTATTTTACAGTATAAAGCTCAACAGACACTCGCTGCATGCTGATGCCTTTCCCCTCTCCCCTCGTAGTGTGTTTGGAAACACTATTTTTTCTTTGTAGGACCAGCTACAGCTCCCAGATTGAGTTGCTGGTGTGTTTGTCGCTGTGGCTTCAATTGCACAAGATATCCAAGCTTGGAAAATCAGTGTCATTGGGGGAAAATAATTTCATAGAATCATAGAATCAATTAGGTTGGAAAGGACCTTTAAGATCATCTAGTCCAACCATTGACCCTACTCTACCCAGGCCTGCCACCAAACCATGTCTCAAAGCACCACATCTACACCACTTTTAAACACATCTAGGCATGGGGACTCAACCACCTCCCTGGGCAGCCTGTGCCAATGTTTGATAACTCTTTCCATGAAAAATTGTTTCCTAATGTCCAGCCTAAACCTCCCCTGGCTCAACTTGAACCCGTTTCCTCTTGTCCTATCACTAGTTACTTGAGAGAAGAGACCAGCTCCCATCTCACTACAACCTCCTTTCAGGTAGTTGTAGAGAGCAATAAGGTCTCCCCTCAGCCTTCTCTTCTCCAGACTAAACAATCCTAATTCCTTCAGCTGTTCCTCATAAGACATGTTCTCCAGACCCCTCACCAGCTTTGTTGCCCTTCTCTGGACATTTCATTTGAGATGTATTCACGCAGTCCTCCCCTGCACTAAATTTAAAACATGGGCAGTCCTGTGCCATGGAGGACAGGTAATTCTGTCAAATTAACTTAACATTGCCCACCTTGTGCATAAGCAATAAAAAAGTCATGAATGCTGTAGGTGGTTTTCTTTTTTTTTATCACGAAGATGTTGCCCTTTCAGGATAGACTCAACCCAAAGTTCTTGGAGAAAAGTAGCTAAGGCCTTACCTTCAAAAATGTGAACGTTCATGCTTGCCAATAATCCCCTAACAGAAGTTAGGTTTGCAGAGGAGGCACCATCAGCCTCACATTTCAGATGTTCAACATTCATTCTAGAGCATGCATTTAAATGGGATTTGTGTTACCAGATAACCGCAAATCCGATTTTCCTATAAAGTGAATTGCAATTAAAAGAGCAGAAGGCTATAATGGACTACAATATAATGTGTATCACAGACCAGATCTGAGAGACCAACATGACCACTCTGTTATCATCCTTACTAGGATACTCTAAATCCCAATACTCTTCCAGTCACCTGGAAATTTTACCATTGGAGTGTTTGATATTTATTTCCAGATCAGAAAGAAGTATGTGCAGCTGCCCCATGCCCATAACCCAAACTCAATTATGCTCTGTCATCAGGAAACACTTACTTAGTTTCTGCATGCGTGTTCTGTCTTGTGCTAAGTGCTGGAAATCAAAATGATGAGCAGCACCAAACCAAACACCCTAAACCAGACTTAGCACATTGGATCTGCAACGAACGTAAATCTTCCCCAAGGAAGAAATCAGGCATGTCTGGCCAACTCCAGTTTACATAAATACATACTGATTGACATTGCAAGTAGGTATAGTCTTCAATCCTTCGTCAGCTGGATCTCGCAGAAATGTTCCCATTATTTCACCCAACATCAATATCAGCGACATTATGTATTTGCCCATTTGAACTGGTTTTAGCCCGTTTTCAGCCTCGATTGTGGAGAAATCCAAGATTAACCCCAAACAAGTACCAGGGGGTTAAATCTTCCAGATGCCTGCACTGCTGGCCACGTGGCTGTCCCTGCTGCTTCACAAATGCTTACATTTAGGAGACAACTTTTAACATCCTTCTTAATTATCAGGAATTGCTCCAGGTCCAGGTAGAACAAGCTCAGCAGAGAGATTTTAAAACAGGGTCAGGTGCTTGGCTCTGCTGAAACCTGGTTAGAAAATATTTAGACGACGGCTTATTTCAGAGAGCAGAGCAAGGTGTAATTATCTTCCTGAATCACATTGTTCTTCCAGTATTTTCTGCATCTAATATCGCCTCTTTGGTAGCAGCGGCAATAAACTCTTAGATAGGCAAAGACCTACTGCAAAGAAGTGCATGGACATGATACAGGAGGTGGAAGAGTTTTTTAGTTGCAGCCTCTGCTAAACTATACGTAGCATGAAACTGTTTCCTTGCCACGACCCAGCTCTTTATGTAAATGTTTTGGAAGTCCTCTAAAGCTCAAGCAAAGTGTTGTAACTCTACCGCTGTCATTTAAGCGGTAGTGCCCCGATGGTTCATCACATTTGCAGCGCTGACAGCCTCAAACCTCAGCGACCACAAGCAGTTTGGCCATTCCCAAGCAATCACACCCACTTCTGCATCAGTTTAGTATCGACCTGCTTGCAGCACCATATTCCACAGCTGCAAGTAGCTTTATTTAACAAGACTTTTATTGGAATCCTTTTAGAAAATTGCTGGGACTGTGGATCATTTGGACATTCAAAATCTATTCTTGTAGGGTTGCTCTTATCTAATCTCGATTAATCCTCTCCCAAGAGTAGACTCATCAATGGGAAGTAAAGAAGTTAAGTATACTTGTCTATAAAATGCATTTTTATCAAAATACCAGGCCTTTGCACTATACAAAGACTCAGAAAGAATATGTAACAGGAAGAAGTGGAAACACAGTTCCTCTACAGCTACAGCCATTAACACAGGACTCTAATCTCTTGGGAGGAAAAGCCTCACCATTTTTGGTGCATGCCAGCACACAAAGGGTTTTGATTGAAATAAGCATGTTTCGAGGCTTACAGGATCTTTCATCATGCTTCTTCTCCTCCATTTCACAGAATCACCAGGGTTGGAAGGGACCTCTGGAGATCCAGAGGTCCAACCCCCCTGCCAGAGCAGGGTCACCTAGAACAGGTTGGACAGGATGGCGTCCAGGCAGGTTTGGAATGTCTCCAGAGTCGGAGACTCCACCACCTCTCCGGGCAGCCTGTGCCAGTGCTCTGCCACCCTCACAGTAAAGAATTTTCTCCTTCTTTAATTTTACTTTATTTCCAGGTACACCTGGTTCATTAGACATATCAGAGGCATATTAAACTCTTTCAAATTGCATTTTTTTAAAGTAGGTATGGAACCACAGTAAAGCAGAGGTTATAAATCTCTGTCCCAAAGCAGAGTCCTGGCCTCTCACAGCTTAGGACAGCACGGCACTCTTCAGGTCATCTGGTGGGCGATCTGGTAAGTTGAAGGCAAGCAAAAGGTCGAGCAGAGGATGGATAGTGTGCTACATTGTGCAAGTGCAGCCCATGCAATTAGCTTTACACTCTTCAATTACTGTTCAAATCCTTAAGATTCACATACATGCTTTAAATGTGATTTCTGCCACTGACATGCACGCACATCTGCCACCTGTGAGGTATTATCCCAGTTGATGAGAATTTCCCTATTCCCATCTGTACAGACACCCATAAGCCGTCAGCTGAACTCCAGCCCACGCCAGCTGCCGCACCACAGCCAATTCGTCCCAAAGGGCATTGATACGGGGATGGAAATACAGGGACTTGTGTTTGGCAAGCCTTTATAACAGCAGTATGCATGGAGCAAGTGAGAGGACAACTTCAGGCTCTCGTAGGACAGTATTCCTCAATGCCACAGTCCAGACAAAACCCCCAAACCACCAACTAGTTCTAAAACAAAGAAAACCCAGTTTTTGTCTAGTTAACTGGTACAGATGGCCCAATCTCTTTTCTGTAGCCCAGCCCAAAGCCACGCAGATGAGGCTTAAAAATTTTGGAGGCTTCAAGAGTTGATTTAGTTTAAGTTGTTTTCTGACACCTGAAAACAAAATGATCCTTCCAATTCCCCAGGAATGCTGTAATGCAGAGTTTCCAGCCTTGCCCTGCCCCAAATCAATGCTGAGCCAGTGTTACGGGTGGTGAGTTGGGCAGATGGAAGACCACTCACACAAGCACAGTTACAGCCAACACGGTGGGGTTAGACCAATGGTCCATGTCATCTCATGCTGTTGGTTCTTTGAACCTGTGGCCTGCTAGTAGCTTCAATCGCATCTCCTGAATTTCTGTATTGGAAGAAGCAGCAGACAACTGATCTGTCCTCGGGTCTTCATGTTACTCATGGTCTTACAGACCTCACTCATAAATGCTTTCCTGTATTTTCTAGATGAAAGAGTGGTAAGCTTATTTGGTATTTTATTGTACAGAAGCCATTAAATGCCTTCATTACCCTTTTCACTCTTCTTCTAACCTTCTCCAGTTCAACTAGAGATTTTCCTAGACGGGGAACTGGAAGTGTATGCAGTATTCAGGATATATGCAAGCCATAGATTTCTCTCCTAGTGCTCAACTTGGCTTTTTTTTGAGAGACCACCGGGCTGACATTTGCACAGCACAAACTCAAGACCTGGTTTCTAAATTATAAGTCTCAACTCAGAGGCCAGCAGCTTATACAGAAAAATAGAAATGCTGTATTTTCTATGGAGCTTTCCATTTCTCTGCCTTCGTTCTCCTTTTTAACACCCACTCACATATCTTCGTAAGATGCTCACAATGCCCTTCACAAAAGAAGTATGAATAGTCTGGATTAACCATGGCAATAAGAGAAGAGGTAATGAAGACAGGAAACCTCTCTGCATCCTTCTCAGATGCTCCACATGACTGCAAAGATGTTTTCTGGCATTGCAAATCTGAATCAAAGACAAAATCTGTCACTATTGTTTTAGTTGTCGCTTCTTGCTGCTCTTTTACCAATGGACTGGCTGAATGATGTCATCACACAGATTATGAGCCACTGTGCAAACAGTGAAACAACCCAGAGTATTACAGCATCCCCAAAAACACTAAAGGAGATCGTCAATCTGTTTGGATTGGGGCACTTCCACTTGGACCTGCCAAACTTTCACTGGAGCCTATTTCTGTTAATGTACTTATTCCAGGGGGCTGCCAGCAGGGGTTTTTGGATGGCTATATTGTAAAAATGCCCAGTATATACAATAAACTACATAGTAGATTTTGGGTTTTGTTTTGTTTTGTTTTTTTTCTCTAATAATCTTCAGTAGTTGTGCCACTGATTGACTGCAACAGCTTAAAGATGACAAGATACAGAATCGTTTCACATTTACCAGCAAGACCACCGCTTGCAGCACAGAGCCAAAAGATTAATCTAAAAATAGCCTCTTCTTTCAAAGAGGAGAGAAGCAAAAGAGACTTGGACAATGTATGACTGTTGAGTGAAATGTTCTTTCTCCTCCTCTCTGAGATTCGTTTACAGGCATTTGTCATCCTATCGAGGTACTTTTAAAAGTACCTACTACATACGTAGCATAGATTTAAAAGTAGCTACTGCAAAGTCAAATATCATTTCACTAACAAGATGCCATTTTAAATAATCCACATCATCAATATGTTCAGATTATTAAGTCTGGGGAATAGAAACAAGAACAGAAAGTAACATGCAGCAGGACAAATATTTGATGGGCCTGCCATGTATTTTACAATGGGGTAATCATTACTCAAATATTCAGTGACAAAAAGTAAATACTTCTGATTATTTTGTATTAAACATACAATATTACTGAATGATAGATTTCATATCTTACGTATAATCTAATTGCTATTTAGTTTTTCACTGTATTTTATTACAACCCTACCACTTTTCAAAGCCAAAAATTTCACGGTGAAATCCTGGTCCTGGTGAGGGGACGCATACTTTAACAGAGATATGGGATCTGGACCATCAGGGCTAGATTCCACTTTGTTGACTGATAGCATTCCATATGATTGAACCTTTCATGGAAGAAGCTTCTATGATTAAAGCCATTTTTATATCCCATCTCTACAGAAATATTTAATATCGGTGGATGTACCGCAGAAGGATTTGGGTGACAGACGAGAGCCCTGGATGATGCTGAATGAAGCAAGAAGTGAAGATAGGCATCTCCTTCTGCAATCCATTGCAGAAACGCTTTCACCAGTTTGGGTCATCACAGTGCCAACAGGGCAGAACCAATATTTGGGCATATTCTTCTCTCTGTTGTTGGAAATTCAGGTGCTAAACAGATAAAATGTCTGATGATAGCATTATTATATATACTACTATATATTGCTATTGGCTTTCTGGTACATTAAGACTCAGAAATAACGTTGGTCTCGGGTATCATCACACAGTAGCTATTCCAGCTTGTCAACAAGATAAAATGCAATTATTAAAAACAAAAATCAGTCAAGGGGACCAGTAAATTCTTGTGTCTCTGTAAAAAGAGAAGCTGCCAATTGTAGAATAGAAGATCGTAATCAGAGCGTGAGAAAAGCAGATGTCCCCGATTTACTGACAACACACATCATGGCTAAAAAAACTTTAATAGTGCCCTACTTTGTGTTAGCTCAGCACACTTTATCCACCCTGAATAACAAAGAACAGCCTTCCCCTGTCTCTCAGGGTTTTTGTTTTCTTTTTTAATTTATTTTTTATAAATGAAGATAGTCCTGGGAAGCCCATGATTGTCTTCTGCATCTATGATAGAGAGATCAAACAACAACACGCTACATCCCCACTGTATATGGGATCCCAGAGTTGTAAACACACTCAACAGCTACTCCACCATGGATGCTACGACTTGCTAATGCAATACTAGGCTTTTCCTAGGACTGTCTCTAAGCTGTAATTCATGACGGAAGGTTATTTATCCCCACCCCAGTTATGCTCAGCTCCTAGGACAGTTTCACATCGTTTCATCTTCAGCTGAAATAAACAGCATTGCCTACACCTACAAACTGGTGAGCCCTTTGCCTGAGTTGTAACAGTTTCTAAACTAAATTTCTATTTTCTTTTCCTTGTGAATCCATGGGGAAAGACTCAAAATCATATACTGCAGAAGTTACTGTCTTAAATTGGCCGTACTTTATGATCCAGCCATAAAACCACAATTATCAGATAGGCACAGCAACCTTTTGGATAGTGATGGAGTACACACCTGCGTTTTGGTTCCCTTGGGAGCCACAGCACATCTAGACAACAGAAAACCACAAATTCTCATGTTTCTGGGCTCAATTTTTAGCAAAAGTTATTGAGTTACCTAAGGAATGGAACAAGGACGGGCACCACAGTATAGGAGGGACACTGAGGTGCTGGAATGTGTCCAGAGAAGGGCAACAAAGCTGGTGAGGGGTCTGGAGAACATGTCTTATGAGGAGCGGCTGAAGGAATTAGGATTGTTTAGTCTGGAGAAGAGAAGGCTGAGGGGAGACCTTATTGCTCTCTACAACTACCTGAAAGGAGGTTGTAGTGAGATGGGAGCTGGTCTCTTCTCTCAAGTAACTAGTGATAGGACAAGAGGAAACGGGTTCAAGTTGAGCCAGGGGAGGTTTAGGCTGGACATTAGGAAACAATTTTTCATGGAAAGAGTTATCAAACATTGGCACAGGCTGCCCAGGGAGGTGGTTGAGTCCCCATGCCTAGATGTGTTTAAAAGTGGTGTAGATGTGGTGCTTTGAGACATGGTTTGGTGGCAGATCTGGTAGAGTAGGGTCAATGGTTGGACTAGATGATCTTAAAGGTCTTTTCCACCCTAAGTGATTCTATGATTATATGAAAACAGACTAAATTATCTTTAACTTGCTGTGCGGTTTCATAGGCTGGGCTAGTTCAGAAAGAAACAAGTTATTAACAAAAGAACATGTTGAAATTTTAAAATGTAAAAGTGCTATCGTTTGTTAAGTATTTTTCTGGGGTTTGTGCATGCAAACGTATTTCCAAGTTAATAACCTTCATATTCCAATTTTGGGAAACTTTGCTGTTGACTACAGAGAGTAGCTTCGGCTCTCCATGGGGCTATGCAGCTGCCATGAGATTGTAAAATGGCAGAAGGTATCATGTACTGATTACTTCTCCACTTAAAACTAACATCTTTCCTTAACGATGGTAGAAAAATAATTTAAAATTAACTTGATGATTTTATGTGATGAAAAGAAATAGTTCTGTGCTTGTGTCATGTTAATTAAAAAAAAAAAAAAAAAGAAAAAAGAGAAAGCATAGTCTAAATATGAGCTCCAGAAGCAGTGTGTAATTCCAGATTAGGCTTAGTTTTAACCCCATTTGCAGACAAAATTTAGGATCACAGTTGGGGCACCAGTTTAAGTCTAAGAATGCCGAAATCCAGTGCAACCTTCTCACCAGACAAGGCCCTTGAGAGGCAAAATTACTATTCATCTACCTATTTGTGCGGTGTTTCTGCCAGCTTTAGGTGAAATGTCATGAATGCCAGAAGGGGAAAACAATTAATTGCTAAACCATAGAGCTGAACTTCTCTTTAATCAAAACGGGTTCATTAGACAGACGAGTTTCAGGAGCACCTTGAGATGAAAAATTTAGTAAGAGTTCAAAAGAAAGAACCTGTCCAGTATGCCAAGGACGTATCAACAGAGTAGGTTTTAGTTTGCATATCAACATAAAGAACATCTAATTTAAATGTAATTCTTTGAGTGTTTAATGGATCAGTACATTTGTGTAATGCATGTGATGAAACAAGTCAGCTCCTGGACTGAAAGGGAAGAAGGAAAGCAAAGGAGAACGAGAAGATTTGCCTGGATTTCAGTCTAGCAATTAATTCCCTTCTTGGACAGAAACACAGCAGTCACAGTAATTTGCGGTTTGCTAAGAATATACAAATTTTGGTGAACCCTCATTCTACAGCATAATTAGAGGGACCTCAGACGCTGTCACAGGTTTCGTATTTGCTTCGTGTTCTCTACCGCCTTGTGTGTTATTTTGCCTAACTCATCACTGCACCTCACCCAGCTGAATATGTATATCCTCTTCAGCTGAAGAATTTTTAAATTGTTCTAAGGTATTCTGAATATCATTAATGGCAATTTTTTCTGTTACAAATTAGGTAAACTACACAGAGTTATGTCTTTACTGCAGAAAATAATGGTGGTAATAACACTAAGTCATGAATACAGAATGTTATGCAGGCATTCCCAGGACAAGATAAACTTTATTTTTGACTGAGTACACAGACTGAGAGCAAACTCTACCCCGATGATGTAATTCAGCCTAAGAAGAAAAAGACTTTCAAATGCTGCATATAATTAACATTACAAATGCGAGCTAATGTAATACATTCAGGGATGCCAAAGCTTTCATCACTATCACTAATGCTGTCACTCCTTAATCCTATTTCTTACACACTGATCATTGCTACATGCACATGAGAGTTTGAATTCCTGTACTGTCTCTGTTTAAATAAATTCTTATATTAATGACATCCACTGCTTAAAATTAAAGAAAGCAAGAAAGACTTAGCAGTAAAACTCCCATTACCACCAGGCACTGAGACTTGGGCCCTTCAAAGGAAACTCTAACAACCAAAGAAAATTCAGAGGCTGAAATATACTCCAAAGAAGCACTAACTGCATCCTCTGATTTTTTTTTTAAGGAGTTAATTGAGCTTGAAACCACTGTCAAAGCATCGCGTACTCATGCCGGACCCGGGGGAAGCAGGGAGGGGGCTCTCCCCCTTGGAACTCTAACCACTTGAGCCTGTCAGAGTCCATCAGCACAGGCCATACATCAAATCGCCACCTTCCAGAAATGCCCCTTATGGAAAAGTCATGCAGAGTTTATCTGAAAATTCTGGGGCACTCCCAGGTCAAGAATCAGGCAGTGCAACTGCTGAAAGGCAGTCAAGAACATCCTACTGCATTGGTGTGAAAAAGCCAGTGGAGGTCCCCCCCAAAATAGATGGTGCCTCTGGATGCTGGGACTTCTGAGAAGCATCCCTGCATTAGAAAACTGGTTTTTGGTCACAAAACCCAAGGTGAATGGCGCACTAAACACTAACATGGTCAAAGATGCCAAAGGTACCACTCATTCTGGCCCAGGTTGCCCAGAGAAGCTGTGGAGGCCCCATCCCTGGAGGTGTTCAAGGCCAGGTTGGATGGGGCTTTGAGCAACCAGGTCTAGTGGAAGGTGTCCCTGCCCATTGCAGAGGGGCTGGAACTAGATGGTCCTTAAGGTCCCGTCCTACTCAAACCATTCTATGATTCTATGATGATTCTCCACTGTTTTGCTGCATGGAAGCACGTGAGTCAGTGTTTTTCTTTGAAAAAGGCAGAGAAATGCTTGCTTGAAGCCAAACTGGATAAATTCCTCAGTTCACGTGTACTTGAATGCAACTCTGAGAATGAATAAAGACACGTACTTGAGAAAAGCTTTCCTTAGTACTCATGAGTAATAAGCAGATCCAGGTAAAGCCTGCTCCTTGCTGAGATTTAAGGGAAGCTATAAAAAGCATCCCTTTTCAAGTATTTAAAACTTCCAGGAAACCTCTTACAAATACGCGGCAATAAAAGAGAAGAAAATCTTCACACTTTTTACCATACCACCTTGAACTGCACTATCTGCCAGCTCACATCAGACAGGACGTGAAGTTTGACACCCTACGAACCCTCTACTGATGGAAAATTTTCACACAATACAAGGAAAAAAATGTATTAAGTCGTCTTCCCAGGCTCTTTCAGCCCCAATAGAGCACTCCATATTGTACTGGATCCATCTGGAGTTAATGCATCTTCTCTTCTAAGCTCTTTTATCACTGACCAGAAATAAGTTTCTCTGAAGCAATAAATGCCTCTCAAACATACGATATTGGGTGAAGGATGTATCTATCTTCAGAACAACTGCGGCAGGGCACACCAGGATAACTGTCTTTGCTTAAATGGACAGTGGGGATACTCACATATAGACAACTCATCAAGGATCTGCAGTATCAATTCCCTGCTTCTTGTGGGGTTTGGCTTCTTTATCATCATTATTTTTTTGGCAGAAGTTTGAATGAGAAGTGCAGAGCTCTGGAGTTACTGCTACTAAACTCAGCAGCAAGAACTTTGAGTGGAGATCAACAGGAGTCCGATCTGAAATGCCATTTCACTTCTCAATGCCAGCATATGAAGAAGCTAACTCACACAATACAAGCATAAAGTTGTAGTTGATGTGAGACACTTACCGAAAGAATTATGAAATAGGGAAAACAGCTTTTACAAAAAAAAAAAAAAAAAAAAAAAAAAAGATATGCAATTTTGCTGATGAGAAAATGACGGATTTTGAGCATGTAAACAGCACCCAGGGCATTAGCTCACGTCAAGCAGATTAAGATAGCTAGACATTTGAAGACTTTTCCTGATGTCTAAAATTATCCTCTGAAATGCAGGGGGGGTTGTTTGTTTTTGGGTTTTTTTTTTAAGAATCACTGCAGGATGCTCAGTTTAAAGATATATATTGCGGAAAATATATTTTTGCTATGGCTAATTAGAAAATGTAGTTCCAAAAAAGAAGAAAATAAAATTCCATCTTTCTATCAACAGACCCTTCCCCAAAGACCACATATACTTTGGAGAATAGGGTGTTTCAAATGTTGCATTTCTCAAAGCTGGCAAAAAACCCCCAAAAAACATTTTTACTGAAGTACAGAAAGGTTAAAGGACAGAAGACTGAAATGTAGGAAACGTAGGGAAGGTTTGGTCCAAATCTCAAATCTCTCAAGGAGAAAACCCTGCATCATCTCCAGAGTTTATGAGCCAGGTCTGACCTGAAATGGTACAGCACAGCCAGTCCTATGAGATTTCTAAACATCCCTTTTAGGCTCACAAAGCCTGTAGGGAAACCTAAATATTCATATAGTTAATAATCAAAAATAAACTGTACAAGAGTGTATGTTTAGCATTGGCTCGAAGTCTTCTTGAGAATTATACCTCGAGAAGAGCAATTTTCTTCTTCGTATATTGTCTTTTGTTCTAAATATTGAGAATTAGCCATATAAAACTGTATAGTAGGCAAATTGCTTCCTTCTTTAGGAAAGCATTTATTTAAAGTAATTTTTGCAGGAAAGTTTTTCACTTATGCTCATTAAATAAACAACAAAAAAACCTACGAGACTTCCAGAGAACTGTCCAGTTGTGAATTGATGCTTTGTTAAAGTCAAGCTGTAATAAATGCATTTATCCTTTGAATATGTCCGCTCACTAATTTCTCAGCTGGTTAGAAAAAAACTTTTAGAAAAAATTACTAATTGAATTAACTGGAAAATGTTATGGAAGATGGGGACCAGAGTTGTGGCCCGCCTATTTTTCCTTCAACATAAGGACATGTTATTCTCATTTTCCCTTTTCCCTAATTTTTACGTGGATATAAACTGTCATTCCTACAAATCCAAACATGACTTTTAATGATGGATTCAACCTTAAAACCAGGAGTCAAGTGGGATTTGCTTTTACCACCTATTCCCTGACAAAGCTGCTTTTGGAAACATTTTTGGCTGTACACTGGCTGCAGGACAGAGCCTGAGTATTAAATTCATTGACCTCACTCATGCCTTAGATATTTAGTTATCATATTTATTGCCTACCCTACATTTCTTTAACCAGGCTATGCAAACAGGAGACATGGAACAAAGTTTAGACACACTATGTAAGACACATATTTTCCTTGGAACCTCTCCAAGTTCAAAATGTAAGTGAAGAATAGCACAATTTGCATGCAGTGAAGTATTTCTGTTTTCTCAACATTTCAGAGCAGCTCAGAAACACGACGTGCTGGAGATGCCCACCAGGATGGCTGAGGTGTTGCCTGGAATAAAATTCAGAAAAAACAAACCTGTGCGTGTGGGTGCCGTGGGGCAGTGGATGGGTTCCTGTGGGTGTTCACGTTGCATGATGCCGACCCTACTCCCCAAAATTCAATTTTAGGACAGCACTGAAAAAACCACAATGGCCTTAACCAAAATCTTTGCGGCTCCTTCTGTTTATAAAGAGAACACCACCATTTCACCACAATCTCCATTACTAGGCAAAGTCATGTCCTGGATGCACCAACAGTCCCACCCAACGTGAGGTTCACAGTTGCTCAAATGCTGGTTCTTGTTGGCGTTACTGGTCTCACTCTTCTGTAATCCTCAAATTTCCACATTTTAACCAGTGTTTACATAGCTTTGGAAAAAAGCCAGAGGAAAACTGGGTCCTGTTGCATTTGGCATGTGCTGTGGCTTCTCTCCCTTGGCCTAAGAGTTTAGTGTCTCCTTTCAACTTTTCAGGGTGTCTCCTCCTTGTAATACAGCACTAAGACATTATGAATGTCAAGCAAAATATTTTTAAAAAGCCATTTTTAGTGGCTGTCATAGTCCAGTCTGTTACAAGCACAGTAAATGAACATAATTTTTACATAAGTTCAATTATATTCAGCTGAGGCCAGAATGGCCACGACACTGTCAACTGTAGAAATCCATCTGCTCGAGCTAAATGCAGTCAGATTTTTAACCCCTAATTCTTGTACAGAAGGAAACGAGTCCTTCCTTGAAAACGAGGCATTTTTGTCAAGACACAGTGACACGAATATATCATCACTAGAGAACTTGACTCATTGGAATTTAGAACCGAAAAAAGTCATTCCACCATTTCCTTTCCTAAAATACACAGAACCGCAGCTTTCTTCTTGCCAGTGAGAACATCAAGACCATCACCAACACCAATTAAAGCATTTCTTCTTCCCTACGGGCTACCTCTAACATCAAGGACTACTTTAAAAAAAAAAAGTCTTGGAAGAGATGACAAGGAATAAATAAAAAAAAGCTGTTGAATCCTTATTATTTCTTTTCAGCTATTATCCAGTAAGAAAACCACAGTGAAACCCAGTGCTAGAGTCGATGGGAACACTGTGTTTCTTTGTGGGAAGGGCACCCAGACTCAACGGCATCTCGTTGCCCGGCTCATTAACTCGCTCCTTCTGCAGTGTAGTACAAACTCCTGGGTAAGCGCACGCCTGAGATATGTTTTGTGTGGTTCTTCCCAACCAAAGCCAGCCTGCAGCATGCGAGCATCTGCCAGATACTCAAAATACAGTAGTACCTTCTGTGGTACGTATTTCTGTACCTTTCTTTTTTTCTTTCTGGTATGGTAACTGCCATGCAGATGAGCTATGGCTAGCAAACCCAGGCTGTTGAGCTGACTTCTCCCAAGTCTGAGCCAGATGAATGCCTTGAGGGTTTGCAAATTACTCCTTGAATGTTAATGACAAGTTCAGGGCAACCATAAAGAAACTGCAGTTTATACCATGACAGAAAGAAAACGGCATTAACTCTGAACCTTGGGAACCCATCTCATCAGAGAGGAACTGAAAAGCCACCCCGACTGTATTGATAAAATACAGCATCTTGACCAACCAAAGGAAACAACTTTATGGGTTGTAGGAGTTGAGCTCAAAGTTAACCAAGCACAGGTACACAATGTCATGGAGCAGGGGTTTCGGCACAGATGTAGGGAGCCTCTCCAGTCCCAAACCAGCCCCGTGCAGCTACATGCCATCACACCCCTTCCCCAGTTGATGAAGGTCTACCTAAAAACCAGCTCTGGACCCAACCTCTTTCTACAAGAAAGCCACTTCAGCCCTCAGTGCTGTTGCACTAATTCATAATTATTTGTGTGTGTGTTGCTTTTTTGTGGGTTTGTTGGGCTGGGCTTTTTTGGGGTCTGGTTGCTATCAAGCATAAATGTAAAATACGCCTTTACCCAGCATTAGGTTTTTGGCTGCAATTATCAGACACTGACCATATTCTGTGAAGGAGAAAGACTACTTCTTGGGGGAATTTCAGTGGTTTGTTTTGTTTTGCTTTTTCCTTAAGGGCTACTCAAAATGTTTTGCACTTTTTCTTATCTGAATTTATAAAAGGTTAATCAAAGTGCAAGTTGGCTTGTGTTTCACACTAATCTAGATAAAAATAAGCTAGAACTTTGAACTTAAAATGTTTTAAAGGTTAAGGCTTTTTACGTATTTCAGTGGCATACTAAAATAGCCAAAAACTTTACTGCTGACATTTAATACCTTTCTGCAATTTAAGTAACATAAAACGTGTAAATGATGGCTTCATCACATTTCCTTGAAATATTGGATGGAAAACAGGAGACAATGGTACAATGAAACATTGACAATTTGCCAAGCATTATTTCCCCATGAAGAAGAGAAATATTTCAATCTATTAACTCCTGAAGTAAACGTGAACAGAAAAAACACAGGTACATGCACTGCTTCGGATATGTCTTAAGTGATATACAGACATACCACTTATGGACACAAATACCTGTTCTACACAGATATACATATCTACATCTAGACTACATATCTATGAATGTAACATGTGTGTATATATATATATTTAAAAATAAAAAACGTGCCCATAAAGCTAGAGGCTCTGTTTTCTGGATTATTATTCATGCAGCTAAGCAAGGATGTCAAAATTTCCATGAGCGATCAAAGCAAGACCCAACGTTGATGGATGTGTAAGGAAAGGGATTTTGAAAGCCAACATCATAAAAGTCACGTAGGAATACCAACTGCCCTCAAACTGAAGGGCTGTCAAACATCAGCATGTCTCATCTCCCTTTCCTTTGTCAGTGTAAAGAAGCAAGATTTAAAAAAAAATGCAGTTGCGCAGGCTGTGGGTGATGAAGATGCCACAAGTGGGACAATATCTAAAAGAAAAAACTTGGTACAAATCTACCTGTAGGCTCTCTTGTCAGCAGTTGAACTATTTCTTCCTCAGCTAATTTTAATTCAGCCAAATATGCAAATCTTATTAAAAGTACATAGGGTGGACTCTGAGGCCATGTCACTACTTTTAGCTAGTGTACTATATGATGATCTGATCTGAGAGTCAATCAAAAATCACTCAATTCCTGCTAGGTCTTATATTTCTTATTCCTCGGCAGGGAAGGAGTCTATTTTTGGATTGACATCAAACTCTGTCAGTTGTAATCTAGCCTGAAATCCAAAAAGCCTACAGTACTTAACCCCAGAACAAGAAAAATATCCTGACAAGTTTCTCCCACAGAACTCCCTTATTTGCATGGTTTGTACCAAGACCTCAGGGCTCAGCACAGGCTAAACGGTCTTTCATGAACATTGACAACACATACGACTTCTAAGATGAAAACAAAGACTAAAACGTCAGAGTAGAACTGTTTTGCTACTTAGAAGACTTCATTTTATTACCCTCTGATCCAAGTTAAGCTTATTAATTTATGCTTCCATCAAAAGAGCAAGGTAAAAACTATGTGTTAAATACTACTGATATTCACATAGCATTTATGAACCACTGGAGATGACAATGCTTGAAAGTAACTGCACCCTAGATTTTAGCTTAAAACCGTATGATTTGCATTCTCCTGTCATTCCCTTTCTTTGGGAAGCATTTAATAACACTTCTTTTAGACGTGTCAGTATCTAAGGGAGCAGTGGGATGGAAGGAGAAGCCAGAGCTGTGGGTCTCCTTTAGCTTTCTTCTCATTTGATGCCAAGCTTATGTGACAGCATCTTCTCCTGCACTCCAAAAGCTACTCATCAATAGTGGTTTGTATTCAAAATGGTACTGCTACTTACTGAATGACATTGATTATGAGCAGAAGCAATCATCAAACTGATAAACTTTGCCTAAAGCATTTAAATTAACTTCCAAAACTTTGCTGAGTATTTCGGAAAGCCTGAATAAAATGTTACAATCTGTCTAATTGACTGGGGCACCAAAGCCCCATTTTCCAGTGCTCATTATAAACGAAGAAGCCGAAGTCCCATTGATTTTTTTAACTGGTGCTTTGGTTCCTAAATGTCTGGTGCTTCTGAAAACAGGAGCTGAGCACTTTAGCCGATCCCACATCTTTAAGCATTTATGCATAGTGCAGACTGCATTACCATTACTTTTTCCCTTCCTCAACAAAGGAAAAGAAGTTGCAAAACACTGAAATCATAGGGAAACAATGGTGGGATGTGACACTACTGTTTAGAGACAGCTCAGCTACAACTAGACCAACTGCCATGGCTTTGACACAGGTTTCTTCTCCAAAAACTCCAGGACACCATCTGTTATTCTCATATTGTAATTTATCCCAAGGTACTCATGCTCATAGTCATCAGTGAAACACTCCTACTCATCATACTCATCAAATTGTTTCTGCTTTTCGTATGACTTCCCACTACAGTACGGGATACCAGAGATCCCATAATCTCACTCTCTTGGGCTCTTTCTCAGTGTGATCTTCCTTTTTGTTAGCAAGGTAAATCTGGGAAAGTTCAAGTGAGGTTTTTTTTCACGCCTCTGCCTCGCTTTGCTTTCCTGACACATCATCCACAGATTCCTTGACCTTACTGACTATTAGCAAAACCCATCCCTTTGCTTGCTTTGCTGAGCAGTCTATGGTAGACAGCATCTTTTTATTATTATTCAAATACTATGAACTCTCATATTCAGAAAGTTTGTACCTCCCTAACTCAGAAGGCAGCCCTTCCTCAGCTCACCTCTCCTGAAGAAGCTGCCTCCTTCTCTATCCATCTTCCAGGAATGTAAATTACCTCAGCAAGCTTCAGCAGTGCAATTAAGTCGTAACATTGATTACATACTCAGCATTCCAATATCTTGTTTATTCTTCATTATTAGCATACAAATATCCAAGATATTAATTCACTGTCTAGCAACTTTTTGAGGTTATTGTTATTTCAGGGCAAAATAAAGGCATATCTGAAATAGGTTTAAACTGAAAAAGAAATATGTTGGTCCACACATACATAGAAAGCACTGATGACTATTATAAAGCAATCCACACTTCTTTATTCATCAAAACCAAACTTAGCCTGTACTCATCTTACACAGAGCTGAAGAAATTCTGCAATGGTCGTCTAAAAAGTAAAAACTTTTACTAGAATATCTTTGAATAGAATAAGAAAAAAAAATTTAAAAGGCTTTATTTCTCCCAAAATCTTTTATTTCTCTCAAAGCCTTTGTCTGATAAAGTAAGTCAAACAGATAACTTTGGAAAAAGTGATCGTACCAAGGGTACAATCCTGTGACATTCTGAGCATCTCTTAATGGTTTCTGAAGTCAGCTGAGGCAGAGGATGCTCAGCCTCAACCCTGATGAATTCAGCCGCTGTCAGTCTGGAGTTCTTGATGTGAGGATAAGTTATTAGAAGTCTTACTATGACTGTGTGTGTATATATGTATGTATGCATGGATGGTATATGCGGATATACATATACACACGCACACACACAAAAAAATAAAATTACAAGCCTTCCTGGATTAGCAAGTTCTACAGTCTAATCAACAGGTTGGCACAATTTTCCATGACAGAAATGCTACTAGGAGCAAAAATAAACACACTTTCAAACCAATACAAAAGGTTTTAATATACCATATCTGTGAATAGTTAATAAGTATTATTTGTTGGACAGGTGCACAGGATTCATTTCGTGATTAAAAATGCCAATGCTCAGCTCTTTCCTAAAGGCAAAAGTTAACAGTTCTCAAGAGGAAACCCTAAACTTCTCATTAGATACCAGTGCTTGATTTTCAGCTCTATATGGATAGAGAAACCCAAGAGAACCTGAGATTTAAAATCGCAAGTAATTTAGGCAATAATTTCCCATATTGGAATTAGGTAATAATTAACAAACCTATTAATATCTTCAGACAAATTCTATATTTGCTGAGCTTAGCATATCATTTACACTATAGTTCAACTTCTGAGAGCTCATCTCTCCTTCCAGAAACACATATTCATACTTCATTAAATTGCACTAAGGTAATAACCATGAATTCATATTCAGTCCTGCTTTCTCTTTGCCCGTCTTGCCAAAAGTCCCCCGAGCGTGGGCAGGAGGTCTCACAGGTGGGAAAGGACACAACGTTGCTCCTCCTCAGCCATCGCACAAGCCTTCACTGTCAACATTAATGGGGTCTCAACGATGCTGTCAACATGCTGTGACTAAAATTATCCCTGAACCAGAGATGATGATTTAGCTCATATTTATTGAAAAGTAATTAGCCATGTTTGCCCATCAAAACATTATATTGCTTCATTTTAGAGGGCTAAATTAGCTGTGATTTAAATTGTTTTGTAATAGCTTAGAGTTTTGTTTGTGTGGCACTGGATTAAGGCAGAAGCATTGAACAAAGGAAATATTTCTTTTCTTCTGGATGGAAGGCCCCATTCTGGTCTTATATAAAGGGTGTTTTTTAATTATATTATTTCCTGTGTCTAGTACATAATGTGCATCAACTTTAATCATGAGGATAGATACCCAACACTTCCAACCTCATCAGAAAGTCTCCCACAGCTAAGAAATACTGACTTCAAGTATACTTGGACTTGATTTATGAAGTATTAAAGGCAATTCATGTTCACATTTTTGACCTGTAGATATAATTCTTTCCCTGCTTGAGTGTTTTTTCGCTGAAGAGCATGATCAGGTTAACAACAGAGGCCGTGAGGATGCAGCACATCTAGAAAATACAACATATTAGCAGGATCTTACAGTGGCCAAAAGAAAATAAACCTACCCGCCTGCATCTAAGAAGTGAGGGATTCCCAACATAGTGGGCCAAGGTCTACCTCCATTTAAATTGGAGCAATTGTTCTTTCTTGAATGGATGGCGTTAAAGATAATCATGGTTCTCATGTTGGAGTTAAAATTGTATGATATTCCAAAAATGATGCTCACTGTACTTGATTTCACTGGACTTTGGGTGGGTTTTTTGCTTTAATAATGATTTAGGCATTGAGAAAACCATTAATCGTTGAGGAGAGGTGGCTGGTTACACAAACAGTATTTTAGATTTCACTGGCTTAGATTTCCAGGAATAATATCTTAGATTTCATCTTCCATAATACAAGACCAAAGTGAGAATATTACAACTTATATAAAAGACAATCAACCAGCAAAACGTGCCTTATTGGGGAATTAAATGAGCAAAGATTGGGAAATGGCTAAGAGTGCACCATAGGTGTATTGGAAGCCTGGTGATCCGCATCACAACACAAATACCTTATTCTAACTACAAAAAACATTCTCCTTTGGTATCCACAGAACTACTTGCTTTTCAGTCTTAAAATATGCATGATATCATGAGCTTTACTAATAATTGGTACACTCTGTTTTCTCTCCATTCATACCCAGATAAATTCTCATTTCACATGTACAGAAATAGAATTAAATTATGTGATATTTGTGAAGCGGTTCATCTGACTTTTCTTAATTCCACTAGTTTATCATTTCTTACAGCTCATAAACTCTCTTGCAGTAGAGTTATTCTCAACATTTGTGAAGTGAGAGGGTAGACTCTCTATTAAAATGTTTATTTTGGTGAAAAAAAGAAGAAAAAATAAACTTCCTTTGTTGCCAACAGGTAAGATAAACTGATGTATGCCTGAGGGATTGCAATTGCACCAGAAGGACACTTGTCAACAGACTGAGAGCACTTTAGGGACTAATCATAGAATCATAGAATCACCTAGGTTGGAAGAGACCTTTAAGATCATCGAGTCCAACCATCAATCTAACACTGCCAAAACCACCACTAAACCATGTCCCTCAGCACCACGTCTGCCCGGCTTTTAAATACCTCCAGGTATCTGCCTACACCCTCCTTTCAGGTAGTTGTAGAGAACAAGAAGGTCTCCCCTCAGCCTCCTTTTCTCCAGGCTGAACAACCCCAGTTCCCTCAGCAGCTCCTCAGAAGACTTGTGCTCCACACCCCTCACCAGCTTTGTTGCCCTTCTAAAATGAAACCCAGCTAAGTACTTCAGTCACCCTTTGCGTTTCATTTTACCCCAGTATTTGCCAACGTTTGCAACACAAAGAGCTGTACTCCAGGCTAGACAATCTCACGCTTAGCTGTTAAACTACCAGAGCCAGCAGATTTCCACAAACATCACTCAACAGAATTAAATATATGTTTTATATATGTATGCTGAAATATATATGCTATATAAAATATTTTATTTATATATATATGCATTTATATGTTTATATAACTATAATATAAATAAAATATTTATATATTTATGTATAAGTATAAATATATATTCAGCATATATATATATATATATTTGTTGAAATACTTGCATTTTGACAAAGTCCCCAAAGCAAAGCAGCTCAGGGCTCAGATCCTCCTCTAAGAACTGTGCTTTTCCCAGTAAGGCAAACCTACCAGTTTCAATAATCACCTTAATTTTGATTTTTTCCTGATTTTATTAGCTTAAATGGGACTGGTAATCCAATTGCACCACAACCTCCTTTCAATCAGACCACGTGCTCTGCCTACAGCCTAAAACACCCGTGATAAACTCAGGCTGTACCCGCTCACTCAAGGCAGCTCATTTAAATGTCAGAACTGCCTACCGCGTCCTGGCGTATTTTCCAAGTAAAAAGTCAATCGCAGAGATTGAAACAAATACAGGCTCTGTCAAATCACCACTTCATGGCTTATAAACATTTCAAGACTGACTGCAGGGCCAGCTCTGTACTTCAGAGCTGAAAGCAAATCCAGCCAAGATATCACCTCCTGCTGGTGAAAAATGACTTTTTTAGACATACCTCAGGAACCTCTAATCTCTGGGACTGAGCAAGGCTACACTACCAGTAATTAAAAAAAAAAAAAAAAGAGCTACGACTACTAAACTTTGTGTCTTGTTTCTCAAATTGGTCCATAAGGTACTAAGTCCTTAACCGCAAACTATTCGAGGGATAATTTCTGAATATAAAATATGCAGAGTGCTTAACTCAAATTCGTATCTTACATCATGTTAATACAAGTGATTTATCATAAAATAATACTACCAAAATAATAATTAAAAATAAAATAGATAGGACACTTGTCTTCATTTTGAAGAAAAGATTTGTGTTTAATAGTCAACTGAACCAGGAAATACAAAGTCTTTATTTTTTTCTGTTTTCCCATATGACCAAAACCACCTCAACCTCTGTGGAAAGGGACCTGGGAGTGCTGGTGGACAACAGGATGACCATGAACCAGCAATGTGCCCTTGTGGCCAAGAAGGCCAATGGCATCCTGGGGTGCACCAAGAGGTGTGTGGCCAGCAGGTCAAGGGAGGTCATCCTCCCCCTCTACTCTGCCCTGGTGAGGCCGCATCTGGAGTACTGTGTCCAGTTCTGGGCTCCCCAGTTCAAGAAGGACAGGGAACTGCTGGAGAGGGTACAGCAGAGGGCTACCAAGATCATTAGGGGGCTGGAACATCTTTCTTATGAGGAAAGGCTGAGGGACTTGGGTCTTTTTAGTCTGGAGAAGAGAAGGGTCGGAGGGGGGATCTCATCAATGCCTATAAATACTCAAAGGGAGGGTGCCGGGAGGATGGCACCGGTCTTTTTGCAGTGGTGCCCAGTGATAGGACAAGAGGTAACGGGCACAAACTTGACCATAGGAAGTTCCATCTAAACATGAGGAGGAGGAAGTTCTTTCCTTTGAGGGTGGCAGAGCACTGGAAGAGCCTGCCCAGAGAGGTGGTGGAGCCTCCGACTCTGGAGACATTCAAAACCTGCCTGGACGTCATCCTGTGCAACCTGCTGTAGGTGACCCTGCTGTGGCAGGGGGGTTGGACTAGATGATCTCCAGAGGTCCCTTCCAACCCCAGTGATTCCATGATTCTGTGATCTGAATGAATTTTTACACTTTGTCAAATAGTTTTTTTAATCTGTATCACTCTTTTCCCTAGTTCTGTGTATGTATTTCAATTCTGTTTAAAAATTTTTTTAATGAATGCCTACAGAGTATGCAAAATTGTTTCCCTCATTCATTTCTGATGACTTGATTACCCTTATACTGAATGTCTCATTCACCACAGCGTAAAAGAATAGGTCACACTGAGTCATAGAATCCTGTAAGAGTAGCTCAAAAATTCATCTGTGCAAAATGTTCATGACTCACATTTTCCTGACTCAAAGTAATAGATTATTTTGTCCATCACTGTCCCCTTCTTATGACTTGTACAGATCGTACATAGATTTTTTGAGGGCACTTTTGTATGCGATTCCTGGGCCATCTATGAATGCAAAAAGTATCTGCTCTTCACCCACATCTCATCTAAGCAACACCTGTCCCACATCTTGTGACACTGTGCCGACAGCACACATCAAAAGGAGTCCCAACTAATCCATTTCCATTCTGTTTGTGCCACCACTAAATATCTCAATTTTCTTATCCCTTTGCTTTTAGGACATCATACCAACTTGACATTTCTTAATCTGAGCCTGTTTTCCAGGTCAACAATTCAATTTTTCAAAGCTTTGGCTTAGTTTTCCAACATTAGCATCTCACCCACTGATCTTTCCCCATGGGTCTTTTGAGCCTGTGGTTCCCAAAGCATTTTAAAAAAAACACTGTGCAAATAGCGGGCACCGACTCGCACTGAGACTTTCACAGGTATCCTTTGATGGAAGTCGAACGCAGTTTGGCACATCAAATCCGTATCTCCTCCTGATGTGAAATAGAGAGCAATCAGATCTGCCTCATGGGTAGCAAAAGATGCATAGTATTTAGGGCATAAAAGTTATTGGAGTGACATTTCCCCACCCTGAGGCAAAGCAGAGGACTCGGTCTCACTTACAGCTCGATTCTGCCATTCATTTAACACTGTGCCCATGTTCCCATGCCCCTGGCGACCATCAAGGAATCCAAAACCTCACTTTTAGGGCATTTCTTTCTTCCAAAAAATGCCTTTGAGGAAAACTCAATGAAGGTCCAATTCTGCATTGCCTCTTTGGTGGACTTTTCCCAAAGAAGGCACAAACAAGCCATGGAAACATGACAGCCCAACACCAAACATGCAGCAGCAAGAGTCAGTCCATGGCCATTTGAAGCTCATTACAGAGGTATTTGGACTTCCGTGATCTTTGAGGTGCTCTGGGGATTGATACTGGGCCCCACGCTGTTCAACATCTTCCTAAATGATCTTGATGATGGGATTGAAAGCACCCTCACCAAGTTTCTGGATGACACCAAACCAAGTGGTGAGGTGGACACGTCAGGAGGGCGAGTCACCTTACAGAGAGACCTGGACAGGCTGGAAGAGTGGGCTAGCAAGAACTGTATGAAGTTTAACAAAGCCAAGTGCAAAGTCCTGCACCTGGGATGACATAACCCAAGAGCCCAGTACAGACTGGGATCTGTGTGGATGGAAATAGCCCTGCTGAGAGGTACCTGGGGGGGGCTGGTGGACAAGCAGCTGAACAAGAGTCAGCAGTGCACTGCTGCAGCAACAAAGGCAGATGAGATCCTGGGCTGCATCCGCAGGGACATTGCTAGCAAAGACAGAGATGTGATCATCCCATTCAGAGCTTATCACACTGCCCCTGGAGTACTGTGTCCAGTTCTGGTTCAATTCAAGAAAGACATGAACAGACTGGAGACAGTCCAGAGGAGGACCACAAAGATGATCAAAGGGCTGAAGAACCTGCCCTTTGAGGAAAGACTGACAGAGTTAGGTCTTTTCTCCCTGGAGAAGAGAAGGCTTAGGGGCATCTCCATATTACAGAACTTAAAGGGCAGACACAAAGAGGACAGAGGCTCTCTCTTCACATGGAGCCACATGGAGAAGACAAGGGCCAAGGCACAAGTTGCACCAGAAGATGTTTCATCTTGATATAAGAACTAGATTTTTACAGGACTCACTGGAACAACCTCCCCAGGGATGTGCTGGAGTCCCCATCGCTAGAGGTTTTCAAGATGTGGCTGGACAGGATACAAGATAATCTCACCTAGGCTCCCCTCCCCAAGAAAGGTTGGACCAGATGACCTTTGGAGGTCCCTTCCAACCTGGGCTGTTCTATGATCTATGATTTTACAACGTATTTTATTTTTACATAGAAGTTTCCTGCTTCTCAGCTGTATCTTACGCCCTTTTTTAAAAATATAGACCTTACCCCCCTAGGTTTACAATGAATAAAACCGTGCACCTTGTTCCACAGTCTAGCAGTGCATCATGAGACTTGTGCATCAGCTCAGCCTATTTTGGAGGGGAATCGCTGAGAACAACGGCATACCCAGAACCCAAACCCCACCACAGTCGCTGAATCCTGGTCTTTTGAGAAAAACGTCAACACGTTCTGAAGCAGAATTTTAGAATTTAGGTTTATAATTTAGGTTTAATCAAAAGTTTGCTTCTCTTTTTAAATCTAAAGACAACACTGATTGAAATAAGAGGTCTTCTTAACAGAACTGAAAAAAACCCTGACTGCTGGCAGGAAATGTTATTTCTTACAGGTTACAGCCTGATGCCTTTGCATACTATTTGGCACCTCTCCCCACAACATCAATAGCTTAATTTTTATTATAAAGATACTAGTGCCATCAACAAGGGGCAGCAGTTGAGGACTTCATCCAGTCTTCCTCAACAGAACAGCTCTGATCAGTGCCTTATTAAACAAACATCAGATATAATCTGCTCTGCAGTTTTAGGTAGCTTCTTACAGGAAAAACCAGTGAAGTGTCTTACTGGAGAACAGCACCATGTAAGTGAAATTTAAGTTTCCCTTTCGGCTTCTCAAGATACATTTATTACTCTGGTTTTCAGATAAGCATTTCTAAAGGATAACTGCAGTGTATATTGTTTTTATTTAATGAATTCTCACAGTATTCAGGAGTGACAACAAAGCTCTCCAGAAAACTATGCAAATCTGTAAGAATCATAGAAAAGAATAACTAATAAAAACATGCAATTCTCCAAAATGCATAAACACACAAAAAATCTCACAGTCCATGCAGAATTTCTGCTCCCTGTCTTAAGACTATTTGGGGGTCCAGAAGACTTAAGTCAGTGGGATGCTCAAAAGCTGGGTTATAGGGTTTCAAAAAATCAATAGTAAAATCTATAAAATGTTTGCACAGAAGTTTTACACCAAACTAATTAACAAACTAATTAATAGAATATCTGAAAGGAAGTTACTGCTGTAGTGTATTTTACAGGAAACTCTTTCAGGAAATGATGGTATTTCGATATTCAACAGGAGCCTGAAGGATTTGCTGTCTGCTAAAAACAAGTCAGATGTGCAGTCACCGAAATTCCTGGATTCCCTTCCCCAGAGGTTTGATTTACTATAGCACATCTGGAGTACTGTGTCCAGTTCTGGGCTCCCCAGTTCAAGAAGGACAGGGAACTGCTGGAGAGGGTACAGCAGAGGGCTACAAAGATCATTAGGGGGCTGGAACATCTTTCTTATGAGGAAAGGCTGAGGGACTTGGGTCTTTTTAGTCTGGAGAAGAGAAGGGTCGGAGGGGGGATCTCATCAATGCCTATAAATACTCAAAGGGAGGGTGCCGGGAGGATGGCACCGGTCTTTTTGCAGTGGTGCCCAGTGATAGGACAAGAGGTAACGGGCACAAACTTGACCATAGGAAGTTCCATCTAAACATGAGGAGGAGGAAGTTCTTTCCTTTGAGGGTGGCAGAGCACTGGAAGAGCCTGCCCAGAGAGGTGGTGGAGCCTCCGACTCTGGAGACATTCAAAACCTGCCTGGACGCCATCTTGTGCAACCTGCTGTAGGTGACCCTGCTGTGGCAGGGGGGTTGGACTAGATGATCTCCAGAAGTCCCTTCCAACCCCAGTGATTCCGTGATTCTGTGATTCTGTTGCTGAGATGTTCTGCTACTTCTTTCACCATTAAAGCATCTTGCCCTGTTAAGCTGAACACGACCCATTCAGGCTGCAGTAGTGATGGTTCCTAGTTAGTGAGGACAAGACCATGCTACTGGGCTCGACACGCCTGGAAGCAAGATTTGCCAAAAGGGAAATTGCCTGGGAATAATCCCGACAACTTCTATTTTCAGACGTGCAAAGTTTATGATTTTAGTCTGAGTTATCTTACTGAAATCCCGTTTTACATGCATAATTGAGAAGTAAACACAAGGCCGAGGCTTTATCTAGCACATTTTTTCATTACAACATTGTTTTAAGACAAAAATGCGTTAATCAACTTTGATTATAGAAGTATATCTGAAGCTTTTCTTTTCTTATGTGATCACTGTTTTCTTATGTGATGATGGCAGCTCTGTGAAAACAAGAGAACTCCCTGCTGCTAACATCCGAAAACATGAGAGTATGAGAAAATAAATATTCATACTATTTTTTTTTCTTCTGAAAGAAAACAGCCTAGATATAGCTACTGATGTAAAAATGTTTATACACTGGGATTTTTTAAAATTATGTATTTATACAGATAGAAAAGTGCATAAGAATCAAGATAAGAAAATACAGCCTAGGCTTATTCTATCATTTTAACAAATGCCAAATGAATGAAAATACATGTGCTAGAGAAGAGTAAATCCACGACAGCGAGAATCAGCAAAAGAGATTTTTATTCTGCACAATTTTATATGCAACCCCACAGCAGCATCTGCCCAAATGCCTTCTGTTTGCCATTTAATGAGCTCCATTATCATCCTCCAAAAGCCAACACTCCTGCTTAGCTTACAGAGTGGCATGGGGAGCGGGGAGGAGCAGCCAAGCAGCGATGTTTCATTACTAATGCTCAGTTAGATGTGGAGGTAAAAGATACGGAAGCGATTACGCTAATGCAACCATAACACAAAAGGCACATACTGTGTGCGACCTCCACCTGGGACTGACATCCCTGTTGTGGCACCTGCTTCCCGGCACCGTATCCCTCTGGACACAACAGTACCACGCAGTTTAGGAGGTGGCAGGGACCACCAATGGGTCTGAGACACTACGGTTTTGGAGTTAAAGCAAGCACAAAACCAGTGGAAGGCATTAAAAAAGTATTAACTACTTGGCAAGGTTGCAGCTATTAAGGCTTTAGAAACTTTCTGCACTAACCTAACCTGATTCATTAAAATCCTGCATTGAAAATAATAAATTTCTCAAGATGCAGGATTAGTCACAATCTTTCTTGTAAATTGTATAGATACGTTAAACCCTGAAAAGACTAAAGGTACATACACTTTGGTTGTATTTGTACTAACATCAAAAGGTTACTCTGTTGTCTTAGTTCTCTATTTTCAGTTTTCAGTCAAACAAGGATCTTCTTATCCAAAAGCACTTAAATTGATACTGAATTTCTAGACCACATGGGACGAAATCATTCAATAGACCCCAAACAGAGTATATGTATACTAATATATATAGAGGTACACATAAACTTTTCCGAGAAAAAAACCCCCAATCAAATAATTTTGACTTCTCAATTTTTGCAGCAGCGCTTTTGCCTGCTACCAACTTACATAAAATAGAAATAAATGAAAGGCAGGACTGCTGCCGTACTCATTGGAAGTTCCCAGAGAAGCCAGCGCTGCCCCAGTATATCTACCATTTCCTTGGGTGTATTTACAGGAGCTGCAGCCTCATCTTTGGTGGCTTTTGGGCAGATCCAAGAGGTTCAGAGAGCCCTGTGCCTGGCATCAGAAAGCAGAGAGTGTCCTGTGCCATGGTCCAGCTCAAGCGCAGGGGTGCTGGAAGAAGGGGTGCAAAGGGATCCCTTATTTACGCTGCACTATGGAAACACACTGTGAGCATCCAGCTCAGCACATGCCCCAGGAGTGGGAAACTGCAGCAGGCAGTCAAAAGTCTACTTTCTTATTTCCTCTACTCCCTTCGGATAGCGTGAATCCATTCTGCCTTCAAAAATGTAATTCTCCCCTTATCTCTCCTCTGCAAACCTTCATTAATCAAGTCTTCGCTCTTGTTTAACCACCTTTGCCATTGCTAGACAGGTCCCCAGCAGCTATCAGACCACAGACCCCTCCTGGCTCTCCCTTTGCAAAAGGACTGAGTTTGCAGAGGGTTGCTGGGGGGCAGCGTTCCCAATTTGGAAGAGGATTTCCCAGTTACAGCACCCTCCTCTGACGCTGGTGTTTGCTACCTAGACACGTGCTCATTGCAAACAACGATTTTTTTTTTTTAGTTTAAGTTCAACAAGGGCAAGTGTAGGGTCCTGTACCTGGGGAGGAATAACCCCATGCACCAGTGCAGGTTAGGGGCTGACCTGCTGGAAAGCAGCTCTGCAGAGAGGGACCTGGGAGTCCTGGTCGGCAACAGACTGACCATGAGGCAGCAATGTGCCCTTGTGGCCAAGAAGGCCAATGGCATCCTGGGGTGCACCAAGAGGTGTGTGGCCAGCAGGTCAAGGGAGGTCATCCTCCCCCTCTACTCTGCCCTGGTGAGGCCGCATCTGGAGTACTGTGTCCAGTTCAGGGCTCCCCAGTTCAAGAAGGACAGGGAACTGCTGGAGAGGGTACAGCAGAGGGCTACCAAGATGATTAGGGGGCTGGAACATCTTTCTTATGAGGAAAGGCTGAGGGACTTGGGTCTTTTTAGTCTGGAGAAGAGAAGGGTCGGAGGGGGGATCTCATCAATGCCTATAAATACTCAAAGGGAGGGTGCCGGGAGGATGGCACCGGTCTTTTTGCAGTGGTGCCCAGTGATAGGACAAGAGGTAACGGGCACAAACTTGACCATAGGAAGTTCCATCTAAACATGAGGAGGAGGAAGTTCTTTCCTTTGAGGGTGGCAGAGCACTGGAAGAGCCTGCCCAGAGAGGTGGTGGAGCCTCCGACTCTGGAGACATTCAAAACCTGCCTGGACGTCATCC